>JAJJBR010001242.1:93804-105270 GCA_022817965.1 Solanum lycopersicoides
TTGCACGTAAAGTGATAAGTTATGTATCTCTAAATCCTTGGTCCGGCATCTAGAGAATTTCACTCCGCACCTTGGTCCGGCTACGTGTGTTGCTATACTAACCCTTATCTTTACCTCATATTAAACATCGTATTCGGTATTTGACTAAGCTATTAACTCGTACCAACCAATACTAGTATATTAGATAGTCTACACTAAATCTATGTTGATAATTCTTTTCCTATTATCTACCTCCTTGGTCCGGCAAGTAGCATTAAGGCAAGTTCTAACGTTGGCCACCGTTAAAAAGAATTCTAAATGAAAGAATTATCAATACATGCAAGACCCCACTCTAGAATTGTTATTGAAGTTAGATTACTACCTTGTTATTCACCCATGGTTCCCACAACCCTAGCTATGAGGTTTAGTTACCCATGTTCATAATTACACAATTCATATGGTTAATGGAAGAATTCATGCACTTACTTTTATGAAAACCAATAATTTCCCAGAATTTAACTTGATTAATTAACTAAATCCACAACAATCAATTCCCGGAAAATATCTTAATTCCCAAAATCGAGAATTTAATAATATAATTGAAGAACTATAAACTAAAAATTATCCAGAATGTCTAACCCCAAAAACGAGGTTTTTCCAACTATTTATAATACAAAACAAAGCCTAATCAAATAAGGATTTTATTTACTAAAAATCTGTCCAAACGCGTCTGGGTCGACGGACCACGTGACGGACCGTCATGGACACGACGGACCGTCATAGCCTCCGTCATCCCATACTTCACATCTTCTCATGTTGCTTTATTCATTCCCCTCGACGGACAGGTATGACGGACCGTTTCAAGCACGACAGTCCGTCGAGGGTCTTCGTTCCAAAACACTTGAACTTGATAATTTTGGGTACTGGGATTACTCTCTGATCATTATGACGAACCTGCAGGATGGACCGTCGTAGCTGTGACGGTCCGTCATGGACTTCCGTAATCCCACACTTGGTCAGACTTCCCCAAATTTCCTTCAGCAACTTCTCCCTTCACTACGGTGCCACCTACGGACCGTCATAGGTTCCGTAGGTGGTCTCTTCTGCAATTTTCTCTCAAAAACTCCCGCGTTCATCCTTGGACAGATTTTCTGCAAACAAAGAGAAACTTATATCAAAATTAACAAAAAAGGGCTCTCGACACACGCTAAACTTAAGGAAAAAGCATTAGACATGCCGTGAAACCACGGTACATCAATAGTTTAGGGTTAGGGTTAGGGTTAAGGTTAGGGTTTTGGTTTTTTTTAGGCTTTTGGGTTTAGGGTTTAGGATTTGAGGTTTAATATATTGGTGTTTAATGTTTGGGTTTTGGTATATTGGGCTTAGTATTTACGGTTTCTGGTAAGGTTAGGGTTTGATTTTAGGTTGTTTTTTAGGTTTTAGTGTTTGGGGTTAAGGATTTGAGTTTTAATATCTATGGTTTAGTGTTTAATGTTGGGTTTTGGTATTTTGGGCTTTGGGTTTAGGGTTTAGGTTTAGGGTTTAGGATTAGGGTTCATGTTAGGGATAGGGTTAGGGTTTAGCTTTTTTTAATTAAGGTTTTAGGTTTTGGGGTTTAGGATTTTTTGTTTTAAATCTATGGTTTAGAGTTTAATGTTTGGGTTTTGGTATTTTATACTTGGGATTTCAGGTTAATGGTTAATGGTTAGGGTTAGGGTTAAGGTTAGGGTTAAGGTTAGGGTTAGGGGTTAGGTTTTGTTATATGTTTTAGGGTTTGTGGTTTAGGATTTGAGGTTTAAAATCTATGGTTTAGTGTTTAATGTTTGGGCTTTCGCATTTTGAACTTAGCATTTTTTTTGGATTTTTTTTTGGAATTAGGGTTTAGGGTTTAGGGTTAGGGTTAGGGTGTAGGTCTGTTTTTAGGTTTTATGGTTCAGGGTTTAGCATTTGACGTTTAAATCTATGGTTTTGTTTTAATGCTTGGGTTTAGGTATTCTTGGCTTAGGGTTTTGGGTTTGTGGTTTAGGGTGAGGGTGAGGGTTTTGATTTTTCTAGGTTTTAGGGTTTCTGGTTTAGGATTTGATGTTTAAATTCTATGGTTTAATGTTTGATGTTTGGGTTTTTGTATTTTGGACATAGGGTTTAGGGTTAGGTTTAGGGTTAGGATTAGGGTGTAGTTTTTTTTTAGGTTTTATAGTTCAGGGTTTAGCAGTTGAGGTTTAAAATCTTTGATTTAGGATTTAATGTTTGAGCTTTGGTATTTTGGGCTTAGGGTTTCGGGTTTATGGTTTAGGGTTAAGTTTAGGGTTAGGGTTAGTGTTTTGGGTTTTTTAAGTCTTTTGGGTTTAGGGTTTAAGATTTGAGGTTTAATATCAATGGTTTAGTGTTTAATGTTTGGGTTTTGGTATATTGGGCTTAGGAGTTAGGGTTTCTGGTAGGGTTAGGGTTAGGGTTAGGTTTTAGGTTGTTTTTTAGGTTTTAGGGTTTGGGGTTAAGGATTTGAGTTGTAATATCTATGGTTTAGTATTTAATGTTGGGTTTTGGTATTTGGGCTTGGGTTTAGGGTTTAGGGTGTAGGTTTAGGGTTAAGGATAGGGTTAGGATTAGGGTTCATGTGAGGGATAGGGTTAGGGTTAGGGTTTAGGTTATTTTTTAGGTTTTAGGTTTTGGTGTTTAGAATATTTGGTTTAAAATGTATTATTTAGAGTTTAATGTTTGTGTTTTGGTATTTTGGGCTTTGGATTTCTGATTAATGTTTTAGGGTTAAGGTTAGTGTTATGGTTTGGTTTTAGGTTAGGGTTCAGGCTAAGTTTAGTGTTAGGGTTTGGTTTTGGGTTAGGGTTAGGGTTAGGTTTTAGGTTTTTTTTAGGTTTTACGGTTTGTGCTTTAGGATTTGAGATTTAAAGTCTATGGTTTAGTGTTTAATGTTTGGGTTTTGTTATATTGGGCTTAGGATTTAGGGTTTGTGGTTGGGTTAGGGTAGGTTTTAGGTTGTTTTTTAGATTTTAGTGTTTGGACTTAAGGATTTGAGTTATAATATCTATGGTTTAGTGTTTAATGTTGGGTTTTGGTATTTTGGGCTTTGGGTTTAGGGTTTAGGTTTAGGGTTAAGGATAGGTTAGGATTAGGGATAGGGTTAGGGTTAGGGTTTAGTTTTTTTTTATGTTTTATGTTTTGGGGTTTAGGATTTTTTTGGTTAAAATATATGGTTTAGAATTTAATGTTTGGGTTTTGGTATTTTGGGCTTGGGATTTCAGGTTAAAGGATAGATGGTTAGGGTTAGGTTTAAGGTTAGGGTTAGGGTTTGGGTTAGGGTTAGGTTTAGGGATTAGTTTTTTTTTATATGTTTTAGGGTTTGTGGCTTAGGATTTGATGTTTAAAATCTATGGTTTAGTGTTTAATGTTTGGGCTTTTGTATTTTGAATTTAGTATTTTTTTGGACTTTTTTTGGAATTAGGGTTTAGGTTTAGGGTTAGGGTTAGGGTTATGGTGTAGGTTTATTTTTTTGTTTTATGGTTCAGGGTTATTTGACGTTTAAAATCTGTGGTTTAGTATTTAATGTTTGGGTTTAGGCACTCTCGACTTAGCAACACCCCCAGGCCTTAACATTAATAACTAAAACAAAATACAAGTAGGGGGACATAAACCTAACCTCCAACCTATGATGGTTCAGAGTCAACTTTCCAACAAAGGAAGTCAACTCATCCCCTTACAAAAATATGAACCAAAATACTAAGCACCTGGAAGAGAGGACTCCTCTCCATACAAAGTATCTAGGAAGCATAAACAAGGGAGACTCACCCTTTACATTTTCAAAAAATATAAATCTATCCTAATCTATTCAAAGGAGCTATAATTTTGAATTATAGCGAGGTTGAAAAGGTATATAATGATCACGGAGGCTCTTTAATTTTCTTGGTTTTCTTCCTCCTAGAGCTAGGCATTTCCAATAAGTCAAGATGATAGTAAGCCTTTGCTTCCTTTGGTAATTGCTGCATGTTGAAATATACCTGGGGAGTGGTGGTTTTGTGGCTGTATTTGGACAGTGCATCCGCAACCCAGTTTGCTTCTCTAAATACGTGTGTGTACTTGAATTTTTGGGTCTGACTGATAAGGTTTTGCAGCCTGCCCAGCTGTGTTATGAAGTTCCATTGACGGGCTGCTTCCTGCATTATCCACTTCACAACTAGCTGGGAATCAAGCTTCAACAGTATGTGCCTGTACCCAAGCTCCAATGCCAAAGTTAAACCAAAAATGGCTGCATCAATCTCTGCTTTGTTGTTTGTTCCTTCACCAAGTGGTGTCGTGAAGGCAATCAGTAACTGGCCATCTTTGTTCCTCAGAATGCCTCCAGCTCCCAGCTTACCAGGATTGGTAAGTGCACTGCCATCAGTGTTCACCTTGATTCAGTGATTTGGGGGCTTAATCCAAGTTACCATATTTACCTTGGTGTCATGAACACACCTTTCACCTTTTTGAATCAAATCTGTCCACTTGGCTGGCCATTTAATTTGTGGAAAAACATTGCTGACCATGTTGTAGCTGTCCTTGTAGACTGCGTATTTCACCTTGTTGATATTTGTTATTTTACCCCCATATTTGCTTGCGCACCTGTTCTTCCATAAGTTCCAGCAAATGAATATAGGGGTGGCCTGTAATATCATTTTGTGGGCTGCATTCTTGGATTTTGTTGTCCACTACTGTTGTAGCAGTTTCTGTAATAAAGAGTGATAAAGTTGGAGTCCTGCTGTACCTGCAAAGCTGCTCCAAACCATGGCTGCAAAGTGTCCTGAGTTGAAGATGTGCTCTATGCTGTCCATACCTGCTCTATCAAGACAACGAAAACAATGCGATGGCTCAATGCCAAAGTTAGCCAATCTCTCATTAGTAGGGAGTTTACCCCTTAAGGTCCTCCATGGTATTCTCGGCTTAGGGTTTTAGGTTTATGGTTTAGGGTTTGGGTTTGGGTTTGGTTAGGTTTATTGTTTTTTTAGGTTTTAGGGTTTCTGGTTTAGGATTTGAGGTTTAAATTCTATGGTTTAATGTTTAATGTTTGGGTTTTTGTATTTTGGACTTAGGGTTTAGGGTTTAGGGTTTAGGGTTAGGGTTAGGGTTAGGAGTAGGGTGTAGTTTTTTTTAGGTTTTATTGTTTAGAGTTTAGCATTTGAGGTTTAAAATCTGTGATTTAGTATTTAATGTTTGGGTTTTCGTATTTTGGGCTTAGGGTTTTGGGTTTCGGGTTTCGGGTTAAGATTAGGGTTAGGGTTAGTTTTGTTTTAGGCTTTTGGGTTTAGGGTTTAAGATTTGAGTTTAATATCAATGGTTTAGTGTTTATGTTTGGGTTTTTGTATATTGGGCTTAGGATTTAGGGTTTCTTGTAGGGTTAGGGTTAGGTTAGGGTTAGGTTTTAGGTTGTTTTTTAAGTTTTAGGGTTTGGGGTTAAGGATTTGAGTTGTAATATCTATGGTTTAGTGTTTAATGTTGGGTTTTGGTATTTTGGGCTTTTGGTTATAGGTTTAGGGTTAAGGATAGGGTTAAGATTAGGGTTCATGTGAGGGATAGGGTTAGCGTTATGGTTTAGGTTTTTTTTAGGTTTTAGGTTTTGGGGTTTAGAATTTTACGTTTAAAATCTATTGTTTAGTGTTTAATGTTTGTGTTTTTGTAATTTGATCTTAGGATTTCGGGTTAATATTTTAGGGTTAAGGTTAGTGTTAGGTTTTGGTTTTGGGTTAGGGTTAGGGTTAAGGTTAGTTTTAGGGCTTGGTTTTGGGTTAGGGTTTAGTTTTTTTTAGGTTTTAGGGTTTGTGGTTTAGGATTTGAGATTTAAAATCTATGGTTTAGTGTTTAATGTTTGAGTTTTCATATTTTGGACTTAGGGTTAATTTTTGGAATTTTTTTTGTAGTTAGGGTTTAGGGTTAGGATTAAGGTGTAGGTTTTTTTACGGTTTTATGGTTCAGGGTTTATCTTTTGAGATTTAAAATCTATGGTTTAATATTTAATGTTTGGGTTTTGGTATTTTGGGCTTAGGGTTTCGGGTTTATGGTTTATGGTTATGGTTAGGGTTAAGGTTAGGGTTAGGGTTAGGGTAAGAGTTCTTTTAGATTTTTGGGTTAAGGGTGTAGAATTTGAGGTTTAATATCGATGGTTTAGTGTTTATTATTTTGGTTTTGGTATTTTGGGCTTGGGGTTTACGTTTTATGGTAGGGTTAGGGTTAGGGTTGATGTAAGGGTTAATGTTAGGTTTTAGGTTGTTTTTAGGTTTTAGGATTTGGGGTTAATGATTTGAGTTGTAATATCAAAGATTTAGTGTTTAACGTTAAGGTTTTGGTATTTTTGGCATTGAGTTTAGGGTATAGGGTTTAAGGTTAGGGTTAAGGATAGGGTTAGGGATAGGATTCGTGTTAGGGATAGGGTTATGGTTATGGTTTAGGATTTTTTTTTTGGTTTTGGGGGTTAGGATTTTTGGTTTAAAATTTATGGTTTAGTGTTTAATGTTTGGGTTTTGGTATTTTGGGCTTGGGGTTTTGGGTTAATGGTTTAGGGTTAGGGTTAGGGTTAAGGTTAAGGTTAAGGTTTGGGTTAGGTTACGGTTTAGTTTTTTTTTTTGGTTTCAGGGTTTGTGGTTTAGGATTTGAGATTTAAAATCTATGGTTTAGTGTTTAATGTTTGGTTTTCGTATTTTAAATTAAGGTTTTTTTTCTTGGACTTAGGGTTTAGGGATTAGGATTAGGGTTAGGGTTAAGATTAGGGTTAGGATGTAGGTTTTGTTTTTAGGTATTATCGTTCAGGGTTTAGCAATTGAGGTTTTAAATCTATGGTTTAGTATTTAATGTTTGGGTTTTTGATATTTTGGGCTTTGGGTTTAGTGTTTATGGTAGGGTTAGCGTTAGGTTTAATGTTAGGGTAAGGAATAGGTTTTAGGTTGCTTTCTAAGTTTTAGGGTTTAGGGTTATTTGAATCATAATATCTATGGTTTAGTGTTTAATGTTAGGGTTTTGGTATTTTGGGCTTTGGGTGTTGGGTTAAGGTTAAGGATAGGGTTAGGGTTAGGGTTTTAGTGTTTAGGTTTTTTTTAGGTTTTACGTTTTGGGGTTTAGTATTTTTGGTTTAAAATCTATGGTTTAGAGTTTAATATTTGGGTTTTGGTATTTTGGGCTTGAGATTTCAGGTTAATAGTTTAGGGTTAGGGTTAGGGTTAAGGATAGGGTAAGGATTGGGTTAGATTAGGGTTTAGTTTTTTTTAGGTTTTAGGTTTGGTTTTAGGATTTGAGGTTTAAAATCTATGGTTTAGTGTTTAATGTCTTGGTTTTCGTATTTTGGACTTATATTTTTTTGGACTTAGGGTTTAAGGTTACGGTGTAGGTATTTTTTAATATGGTTCAGGTTTAGCATTTGAGGTTTAAAATCTATTGTTTAGTATTTAATGATGGGTTTTGGTATTTTGGGCTTGGTTTTGGTTTTATGGTTTAGAGTTAGGATTAGGGTTAGGGTTAGGGTTTTGGGTTCTTTTAGATTTTTGGGTTTAGGGTGAAGAATTTGAGGTATAACATCAATGGTTTAGTGTTTATTATTTGGGTTTTGGTATTTTGGGTTTGGGGTCTAAGGTTTATGGTGGGGTTAGGGTTAGGTTAATGTTTGGGTTAGGGTTAGGGTTTAGGTTATTTTTCAGTTTTAGGGTTTGGGGGTTAAGGATTGAGTTGTAATATCTATGGTTTGGTGTTTAACGTTAAGGTTATTGTATTTTTGTCTTTGATTTTAAGGTATACAATTTAGGGTTAGGGTTAAGGATAGGGTTAGCAATAGGGTTAGGATAGGGATAGGGATAGGTTAGGGTTCGGATTTAGGTTTTATTTTAGATTTAGGTTTCGGTTTAGGATTTTAGTTTAAAATATATGGTTTTAGTGTTTAATATTTGGGTTTTGGTATTTTGGTCTTGGGGTTTTGGGTTGATGGTTTAGGTCAGGGTTAGGGTTAGGGTTTAGTTGTTTTTTAGGTTCTAGGGTTTGTCGTTTATGATTTGAGATTTAAAATTAATGATTTAGTGTTTAATATTTGGGTTTTTGTATTTTGGAATTAGCTTTAGGGTTTAGGGTTTAGGGTTAGGGTTAGGGTTAGGGTTAGGGTGTAGTTTTTTTTTTTTTAGGTTTTATGGTTCAGGATTTAGCATTTGAGGTTTAAAATCTATGTTTAGTATTTAATGTTTGGTTTTTTATATTTTTGGCTTAGGGTTTCGGGTTTATGGTTTAGAGTTAGGGTTAGGGTTAATTTTAAGGTAGGGTTACGGTTTGGTGCAGAATTTGAGGTTTAATATCAATGGTTTAGTGTTTATTATTTAAGTTTTAGTATTTTTGGCTTGGTGTTTAGGGTTTATAGTAGGGTTAGGGTAATGGTTAATGTTAGGGTTAGGGTTAGGGCTTGGTTGTTTTTAGGTTTTAGGGTTTGAGGTTAAGGATTTGAGTTGTAATATTTATGGTTTAGTGTTTAACGTTATGGTTTTGAAATTTTTGTCTTTGAGTCTAGGTTATAGGGTTTAGGGTTAGGGTTAAGGATAGGGTTAGGGTTAAGATTAGGGTTAGGATTAGGGTTAGGGTGATTTTTTTTTTTAGGTTTTATGTTCAGGTTTAGCATTTGAAGTTTAAAATATATGGTTTAGTATTTAATGTTTGGGTTTTGATATTTTGAGCTTAGGGTTTTAGGTTTATGGTTTAGAGTTAGGGTTAGGGTTAAGGTTAGGGTTAGGGTTAGGGTTAAGGTTTAGGTTGTTTTTAGATTTTAGGGTTTGGGTTAAGGATTTGAGTTGTAATATGTATGGTTTAGTGTTAAATATTAGGGTTGTGGTATTTTGTGCTTTGGATTTTGGGTTTAAGGTAAGGTTAGGGTTAAGGATAGGAGTTAGGTCTAGGGTTTGTGTTAGGGATAGGGTTAGGGTTAGGGTTTAGTTTTTTTTAAGGTTTTAGGTTTTGGGGTTTAGGATTTTTGTTTTAAAATCTATGGTTTAATGTTTAATGTTTAGGTTTAGGTATTTTGGGCTTAATGTTTTGGGTTAATGGTTTAGGTTAGGGTTAGGGTTAAGGTTAGTGTTAGTGTTAGTGTTAGTTTTAGGGTTTAGGTTTTTTTTAGGGTTTAGGTTTGTGGTTTAGGATTTGAGTTTAAAATCTATGGTTTAGTGTTTAATGTTTGGGTTTTCGTATTTTAGACTTAGGGTTTAGGGTATAGGTTAGGGTTAGGGTTAGAGTTAGGATTAAGGTTAGGATGTAGTTTCTTTAGGTGTTATTGTTCATGGTTTAGCATTGAAGTTTAAAATATGGTTTAGTATTTGATGTTTGGGTTTTTGTATATTGGGTTTAGGGTTTAGGGTTTAGGGTTAGGTTAGGGTTAATATTAGGGTTAGGGTTTGGGTTAGGGTTTGGGGTTTTCTTAGGTTTTTGGATTTAGGGTTTAGGATTGAGGTTTAATATCAATGGGTTAGTGTTCAATGTTTGAATTTTGGTGTTTTGGGCTTGGGAAACCTAAACCTAATTCTAATCTAAAGCCCCACCCTAACCTTAACCCTAACCCTAAACCCTAAACTATTAACCTGAAACCTCAAGCCCAAAATACCAAACCCAAATATTAAACTCTAAACCATAGATTTTTAACCAAAAATCCTAAAAAACAAAAGTAAATACTAGAAAAAAAACCTAAACCCATAACCCTAACCCTATCCTTAACCTTAACCCAAACCCAAAACCAAAATACCAAAACCCTAACAATTAACTAAACCATAGAATTTCAACTCAAATAACCCTAACCCTAAAACTTAGAAAACAACCTAAAACCTATTCCTTACCCTAACATTAACCCTAACGTACCCTACCATAAACCCTAACCAAAGCCCAAAATATCAAAAACCAAACATTAAATACTAAACCATAGATTTAAAACCTCAATTCTAAACCCTTGAACCATAAACCTAAAAACAAACCTACATCCTAACCCTAATCTTAACCCTACCCTAATGCTAATCCATAAACCAAGCCAAAAAAAAAATAAGTTTTAAAATTTGAATACCCAAACATTAAACACTAAACTATAGATTTTAAATCTCAAATCCTAAACCACAAACCCTAAACTAAAAAAAAAATAAACCGAACCCTAACCAAACCTTAACCTAACCTTAACCCTAACCCTAACCTAACCCTAACCAAACCTAAACCATTACCCAAAACCCCAAGCCCAAAATACAAAAACCGAAGCATTAAACATAAACCATAAATTTTAAACAAAAAATCTAAACCCCAAAACCAAAAAAAAAATCATAACCCTAACCCTAACCCTATCCCTAAACGAATCCTATCCTAACCTATCCTTAACCCTAACCCTAAACCCTATACCCTAAACTCAATCCAAAATACCAAAACCCTAACGTTAAAAAGTAAACCATTGATATTACAACTCAATCATTAACCCCAAACCCTAAAACCTAAAAACAACCTAAACCCTAACATAACCCTAACATCAACCCTAACCCTAACCTACCATAAAACTAAACCCCAAGCCCAAAATACCAAAAACAAAAATAAACACTAAACCCTCGATATTAAACCTCAAATTCTACACCTTAACCCAAAAATCTAAAAGAACCCAAAACCCTAACCTTAACCCTAACCTAACTCTATCATAAACCCAAAACCCTATGCCCAAAATACAAAACCAAACATTAAATACTAAACAATATATTTAAACCTCAATGCTAAACCTGAACCTATTAAAAAAAAACCTACACCCTAACCCTAAACCCTAAGTCAAAAAAAAGATACGTCCAAATACAAAAATCTAGACATTAATACAAACCATAGCATTTAAACCTCAAATCCTAAACACATACCCTAAAGCTAAAAAAATCCTAAACCCTAACCCTAACCCTAACCCAAACTCTAACCTACCCTAAACCCTAACCTAAACCCTAAACTCAAAGTCCAAAATACCAAAACCCTAACATTAGACACTAAACAAGATATATTTTCAACTCAAATCCTTAACCCAACCTAAACCTAAAAAAAATAAACCCTACTAACCTAACCTTAACCCTAACCTAACCCTAACCATTAACCCGAAACCCAAGCCCAAAATACCAAAAACCCGAATATTAAACACTAAACATAGATGTTATACCAAAATCCTAAACCCCAAACCTAAAACCTAAAAAAAAAACTAAACCTGACCCTAAAAACTAACCCTTCCTTAACCTTAACCCTAACCCTATGCCCAAAATACCAAAACCCTAACAAAACACTAAACGATAGATATTCAACTCAAATAACCCCAAAACCTAAAACTAAAAAAAACAACCTAAAACCTAACCCTTACCCAACATTAACCCTAACACTAACCCTCAATAAACACTGAAACCATAGAATTATTAACTCAAATCTGTAACTCCAACCCTAAAACCTAAAAAAAAAACTAAACCCTAACCCTAACCCTGTAACCCTACCATCAATCTA
>JAJJBR010001242.1:105295-160751 GCA_022817965.1 Solanum lycopersicoides
GTTGAACAAGGTAACTATTAAGAACAAGTATCCCATTCCTCGCATTGATGATTTGTTCGATCAGTTACAAGGTGCTTGTGTCTTCTCTAAGATTGATTTAAGATCCGGTTATCATCAATTGAAAATACGGGCAACAGATGTACCAAAGACTGCTTTTAGAACCAGGTATGGGCATTACGAATTTGTAGTAATGTCTTTTGGTCTTACGAATGCCCCTGCCGCTTTCATGAGCTTGATGAACGGGATTTTTAAGCCATATCTGGATCTCTTTGTGATCGTATTTATTGATGATATACTGATATACTCCAGGAGTAAGGAGGAACATGAAGAACATTTGAGAATTGTGTTGGAAGTATTAAGGGAGAAAAGGCTTTATGCCAAATTCTCCAAGTGTGAGTTCTGGCTAGATTCAGTGTCCTTCTTGGGGCACGTGGTTTCTAAGGATGGAGTAATGGTGGATCCTTCTAAGGTTGAAACAGTGAAGAATTGGGTAAGACCTACTAATGTGTCAGAAATAAGGAGCTTTGTTGGGTTAGCTAGCTATTACCGTCGATTTGTCAAAGGATTCTCTTCTATTGCTTCCCAATTGACGAACTTGACTAAGCAGAATGTTCCATTTGTATGGTCGGATGAGTGTGAGGAAAGCTTTCAGAAACTCAAGACCTTGTTGACTACTGCACCAATCCTTACCTTGCCAGTGGAAGGTAAGAATTTCATTGTCTATTGTGATGCATCCTATTCGGGTTTGGGTGCAGTGCTAATGCAAGAGAAGAATGTAATTGCTTATGCTTCGAGGCAATTAAAAGTGCATGAACGTAACTATCCGACCCATGATTTGGAATTGGCTGCGGTAGTGTTTGCATTAAAGCAATGGAGACACTATCTATATGGGGTTAAGTGTGAAGTCTATACGGATCATCGTAGCCTACAGTATGTCTTTACTCAGAAAGATTTGAATTTGAGACAGAGGAGATGGATGGAACTACTGAAGGACTACGATATCACTATTCTGTATCATCCGGGAAAAGCTAATGTTGTGGCAGATGCTTTAAGTAGGAAGGCAGGAAGCATGGGGAGTCTAGCTCACTTGCAAGTTTCTAGACGCCCGTTGGCTAGAGAAATCCAGAACTTGGCTAATGACTTTATGAGGCTAGAAGTAAATGAAAAGGGAGGATTTTTGGCTGGTGTGGAGGCAAAATCTTCTTTTCTTGACAAGATCAAGGGAAAACAGTTTGATGATGAGAAACTAAGCCGAATTCGGGATATGGTGTTGCGAGGAGAGGCTAAAGAAGCAATAATTGATGAGGAAGGTGTTTTAAGGATTAAGGGAAGGGTATGTGTGCCCCGTGTTGATGATTTGATCCACACTATTCTTACAGAGGCTCATAGTTCCGGATATTCTATACATCCTGGTGCAACCAAGATGTACCGTGACCTAAAGCAACACTTTTGGTGGAGTAGAATGAAGCGCGACATTGTTGATTTTGTTGCCAAATGTCCAAATTGCCAGCAAGTAAAGTATGAACACCAGAGACCTGGAGGAACACTTCAGAGAATGCCCATTCCTGAATGGAAGTGGGAGAGAATTGCAATGGACTTTGTGGTTGGTCTTCCAAAGACATTGGGTAAGTTTGATTCTATTTGGGTAATTGTGGACAGATTAACTAAGTCTGCTCACTTCATTCCGGTCAAGGTGACCTACAATGCAGAAAAGTTAGCCAAAATCTATATCTCAGAAATTGTTCGATTGCATGGAGTTCCACTTTCTATCATATCAGATAGAGGTACGCAGTTTACTTCTAAGTTTTGGAGAACATTGCATGCGGAGTTAGGTACTAGGTTGGACCTTAGTACTGCATTTCACCCTCAGACCGATGGTCAGTCGGAGCGAACGATTCAGGTATTGGAGGATATGCTTCGTGCATGTGTGATAGAATTTGGTGGTCATTGGGATAACTTCTTACCCTTAGCGGAATTTTCATACAATAATAGCTATCACTCCAGTATTGACATGGCTCCATTTGAGGCATTGTATGGGAGGAGATGTAGGTCTCCCATTGGTTGGTTTGATGCATTTGAGGTTAGACCTTGGGGTACTGATCTTTTGAGGGATTCATTAGAGAAGGTGAAATCTATCCAAGAAAAGCTTTTAGCGGCTCAAAGTAGGCAAAAAGAATATGCAGATCGAAAGGTTAGAGACTTGGAGTTCATGGAGGGTGAACAAGTCTTGTTGAAGGTCTCACCCATGAAAGGGGTGATGCGGTTTGGTAAAAGAGGTAAGCTAAGCCCAAGGTATATTGGACCATTTGAAGTACTTAAGCGAGTAGGGGAGGTGGCTTATGAATTAGCCTTGCCTCCAGGGCTGTCAGGAGTGCATCCGGTATTTCATGTGTCTATGTTGAAAAGATACCATGGGGATGGAAACTACATCATTCGTTGGGATTCAGTTCTTCTTGATGAAAACTTGTCTTATGAGGAGGAACCTGTTGCTATTCTAGATAGGGAAGTCCGCAAGTTGAGATCAAGGGAAATCGCATCCATCAAAGTTCAATGGAAGAATCGACCAGTTGAAGAGGCCACTTGGGAGAAGGAGGCTGATATGCGAGAAAGATACCCACATCTGTTTACAGATTCAGGTACTCCTCTTCGCCCTTGTTTTTATTCTTGTGATCGTTCGAGGACGAACGATGGGTAAATTGGTATCTATTGTAACGACCTGTTTAGTCGTTTTGAGCAACATATTTTTTTCTGGAAAAACTGGCTGAGACAACGGATCCCACGACGGACCGTCATGGGCACGACGGACCGTCATGGGCACGACGGACCGTCGAGGGGGTCTTGTTCCAAAACACTTAGAATACTGAAATCGACTCTCTGAACTCTGAGACGGATCTGAAGGATGGACCGTCACAGACACGACGGACCGTCATGAGCCTCCGTTCCAAAACACTTCAACTCTTGAAAATTGGGTACTGGGAGCAAGTCTCTGAGCTTCGTGACGGAAGTGCAGGACGGACCGTCGTAGGCACGACGGACCGTCACAGACCCTTAGTAAAAAGTTAGTCTCTGAACTCTGCGACGGAAGCAGCAGGACGAACCGTCGCAGGCACGACGGGCCGTCACAGATTGCGTAATCCCAGGCTGGGTCGGATTTCTGTAAATATTTTAAGGGGCGTTTTGGACTATTCCTGCTTATAATTATAAAGTGAGTGGTTTAATATTAATAACTCAATTACTTGGGGGTTAAAAGAGATAACCTTGAATTAATTAGTGGGTTATTCTATCATCTTTTATATTTAATTATATGTTAATTAGGGTAAAAGAAAGAGGGTTTTGAACAAGAAAAATAGAAAGAACAAGAGAGGGAGAAACGATCGATCGAGAGAGAGGAAAAACGCAGCCTTGGGGAAATTGCTTGCTTGATCACAAATTCTTCGGTGGAGGTAGGTTATGGTTTATGCTATTCGTAGTAAACTCTTAATAGCGAATGATATGTATTGGTCGTATTGTAAACCCTTCTATATGCTTAATTGTATGCTTGCATGAATGTGATTATATAATTATGATAAACTAAGCATGATGAGGCTATTGAATCCTAAATCTTGAAAAACCCTAATCTACTTTGTTAATGATGATGCCTTGGTATAAAAGAAGGCTTGATGAACGAAAGTAGTGAGATTAGGGGATCGGGTGCCACGTTCCGGTACCAGGATAGTATATGAGGATCGGGTGTCACGTTCCGACACCAGGATAGTAATAGAGGATCGGGTGCCACGTTCCGGTACCAGGATAGTATATGAGGATCGGAGTGTCACGTTCCGACACCAGGATAGTATATGGATCGGAGTGTCATGTTCCGACACCAGGATAGTATATGGATCGGGTGCCACGTTCCGGTACCAGGATAGTATATGAGGATCGGAGTGTCACGTTCCGACACCAGGATAGTTTATGGAGCAGAGTGTCACGTACCGACACGAGAGGAATAAAGATAATGAATCTTCAAAGATGTTAATGTACTCAATTTAATGAACCTAATTCCCAAATGAGTATGATGGGGAGGCGTGAGTCCTCATTGATGTGCTTGGTGTTGTGACCAAGAGTTATGGTAATTGTAAATGCCGCATGTTAAGGATATTAGTTGATTTTATGATATTATCTGATATATACGGTTTTCTATTTTGAGTTGGCCGATGATACCTACTCAGTACTCGTGTTTTGTACTGACCCCTTCTTGTATGTTTCTTTCTTTGTTATTTGTGGAGTGCAGCAAACGTACCGTCGTCTTCAACTCAACCGCAACTCTAGCCAGTCTACATTACATCGGATTTCAGGGTGAGCTAATGCTTCTAGCTTGGACTGGATCTTCTTCCTCATGTCTTGATGCCTTGAAGTTCCGGCATGGACTAGCTTTTTATTTATTTTAGCTTCTTAGAATACTCTTAGTTTAGTAATTTGATCATAGATGTTCTTGTGGTGATGACTTCCAGATTTTGGGGATAATGAGTTATAAATTTAGAAGTTATTAATTTGATTTCGTTAATGAGTTTTAAGTCTTCCGCATTGTATTTTGTTCATTATGTCTTGAAATGTTGGGGTTTAGATTGGTTGGTTCGCTCACATAGTAAGATAAGTGTGGGTGCCACTGCGCGGCCCGATTTGGGTCGTGACACCAAAATATAAAAACCCTAAGTCCAAAATATGAAAACCCAAACATTAGACACTGAACCATAGATTTTAAACCTCAAATCTTAAACCACAAACCCTAAAACCTAAAAAAAACTAAACCCTAACCCAATCACTAACTTTAACCCTAACCCTAAGCCATTAACCCGAAACCCCAAGCCCAAAATACCAAAACCCAAACATTAAACACTAAACCATAAATTTTAAACAAAAAATTCAAAACCCCAAAACCTAAAACCTAAACAAAATCCTAAACCCTAACCCTAAACCTATCCCTAACATGAACCCTAAACCTAACCCTAACCCTAACCCTAACCCTTAACTCTAAACCCTAAATCCAAAGTCCAAAAAAGAAGTCCCCAAAAAAGGGAAAAAAACCTAAGTCCAAAATACAAAAACCCAAACATCAAACACTAAACCATAGATTTTAAACCTCAAATCCTAAACAACAAACCCTAAAACCTAAAAAAAAACTAAACCCTAACCCTAACCCTAACCCAAAACCCCAACCCCAAAATACCAAAACCAAATATAAAACACTAAACCATAGATATTAAACAAAAAATCCTAAACCCCAAAACCTAAGACCTAAAAAAACCCTAAACCCTAACCCTAACCCTATCCCCAACATGAACCCTAACCCTAACCCTATCCGTAACCTTAACCCTAAACATTAAACCTTAAACCCAAAGCCCAAAATACCAAAACCATAACATTAAACACTAAACCATAGATATCACAAGTCAAATCCTTAACCCCAAACCTTCACCCTAACCCTAACATTAACCCTAACTCTAACCTTACCATAAACCCTAAACTCCAAGCCCAAAATACAGAAATCCAAATATTAAACACTAAACTATTAGATTTAAATCTCAAATCATAAACCCTAAACCCAAAAACCTAAACATACCGAAACCCTTACCCTAACCCTAACCCTAACCTTAATCCTAACCCTAACCATAAACCATAAAATCGAAATCCTAAGCCCAAATTCCAAAGCCCAAACATTAAATATTAAACCATAGATTTTAAATCTCAAATGCTAAGCCCTGAACCATAAAACCTAAAAAAAACCTACACCTTAATTCTAAACCTAAACCTAACTCCAAAAAAAATTCCAAAAAATTAACTCTAAGTCCAAAATATGAAAACTCAAACATTAAACACTAAACCATAGATTTTAAATCTCAAATCCTAAACCACAACCCCTAAAACCTAAAAAAAACCTAAAAACTAACCCAAAACCAAACCCTAACACTAACCTTAGCCCTAACCCTATCCCAAAAAAAAAAACTAACACTAACCTTAACCCTAAAATATTAACCCGAAATCCCAAGATCAAAATACAAAAGCAGAAACATTAAACACTAAACAATAGATTTTAAACGTAAAATTCTAAACCCCAAAACCTAAAATCTAAAAAAAAAACTAAACCCTAACGCTAACCCTATCCCTCACATGAAACCTAATCTTAACCCTATCCTTAACCCTAAACCTAAACCCTAAACCTTAAAACCAAAGCCCAAAATACCAAAACCCAACATTAAACAGTAAACCATAGATATTACAACTCAAATCCTTAATCTTTAACCCTAAAACTTAAAAAACAACCTAAAACCTAACCCTAACACTAATCCTACGAGAAACCCTAAATCATAAGCCCAATATACAAAAACCCAAACATAAACACTAAACCATTGATATTAAACCTCAAATCTTAAACCCTAAACCCAAAAGCCTAAAAAAAACCTAACCCTAACCCTAACCCTAAACTTAACCCTAAACCCGAAACCCGAAACCCTAAGCCCAAGATACCAAGACCCAAACATTAAATACTAAATCACAGATTTTAAACCTCAAATGCTAAACTCTGAACAATAAAACCTAAAACAAACCTACACCCTAATCCTAATCCAAACCCTAACCCTAAACCCTAAACCCTAAACCCTAAGTCCAAAATACAAAAACCCAAACATTAAACATTAAACCATCGAATTTAAACCTCATATCCTAAACCAGAAACCCTAAACCCTCAAAAAACAAAAAACCTAACCCAAACCCAAACACAAACCCTAACCCTCACCATAAACCATAAACCTAAAACCCTAAGCCCAGAATACCTAAACCCAAATATTAAATACTAAAGCATAGATTTTAAACGACAAATGCTAAATCCTGAACCCTAAAACCAAAAAATAAACATACACCCTAACCCTAACCCTAAACCCTAAACCCTAATTCCAAAAAAAAAGTCCCAAAAAAATCCTAAATTCAAAATACGAAAGCCTAAACATTAAACACTAAACCAAAGATTTTAAACCTCAAATCCTAAACCACAAACCCTAAAACATATAAGAAAAACCTAACCCCTAACCCTAACCCTAACCCTAATCTTAAACCTAACCCTAACCATCTAACCATTAACCTGAAATCCCAAGCCCAAAATACCAAAACCCAAACATTAAATTCTAAACCATATATTTTAAACAAAAAAAATCCTAAACCCCAAAACCTAAAACATAAAAAAAAAACTAAACCCTAACCCTAACCCTATCCCTAATCCTAACCCTATCCTTAACCCTAAACCTAAACCTTAAACCCAAAGCCCAAAATACCAAAACCCAACATTAAACACTAAACCATGGATATTACAACTCAAATCCTTAACTCCAAACACTAAAATCTAAAAAAACAACCTAAAACCTAACCCTAACCTAACCACAAACCCTAAATCCTAAGCCCAATATAGCAAAACCCAAACATTAAACACTAAACCATAGATTTTAAATCTCAAATCCTAAACCACAAACCCTAAAACCTAAAAAATAACTAAAACCTAACACTAACCTAACCCAAAACAAAACCCTAACACTAAACTTAGCCTGAACCCTAACCTAAAACCAAACCCTAACACTAACCTTAACCCTAAAACATTAATTAGAATCCCAAGCCCAAAATACTAAAACACAAACATTAAACACTAAATAATAGATTTTAAACCAAATATTCTAAACCCCAAAACCTAAAACCTAAAAAATAACCTAAACCCTATCCCTCACATGAACCCTAAACCTAACCCTATCCTTAACCCTAAACCTAAACCCTAAACCCTAAACCCAAAGCCCAAAATACCAAAACCCAACATTAAATACTAAACCATATATATTACAACTCAAATCCTTAACCCCAAACCCTAAAACCTAAAAAACAACCTAAAACCTAACCCTAACCCTAACCCTACTAGAAACACTAAATCCTAAGCCCAATATACCAAAACCCAAACATTAAACACTAAACCATTGATATTAAACCTCAAATCTTAAACTCTAAACCCAAAAGACTTAAAAAACCTAAAACCCTAACCCTAACCCTAAACTTAACCCTAAACCATAAATGCAAAACCCTAAGCCCAAAATACCAAAACCCAAACATTAAATCCTAAATCACAGATTTTAAACCTCAAATGCTAAACCCTGAACCATAAAACCTAAAAAAAACTACACCCTAATCCTAACCCTAAACCTAACCCTAAACCCTATGTCCAAAACACAAAAACCCAAACATTAAACATTAAACCATAGAATTTAAACATCAAATCCTAAACCAGAAACCCTAAAACCTAAAAAGATCAAAATACTAACCCTAACCCAAACCCAAACCCTAACCCTAACCCTAAACCATAAACCCAAACATTAAAAACTAAACAATAGATTTTAAACGTCAAATGCTAAACCCTGAACCATAAAACCTAAAAACAGACCTACACCCTAACCCTAACCCTAAACCATAAACCCTAATTCCAAAATAAAAGTCCAAAAAAATGATAAGTTCAAATAACGAAAGCCCAAACATTAAACACTAAACCATAGATTTTAAACCTCAAATCCTAAACCACAAACCCTAAAACATATAACAAAACCTAACCCATAACCTTAACCTTAACCCTAATCTTAACCCTAACCCTAACCATTAACCATTAACCTGAAATCCCAAGCACAAAATACCAAAACCCAAACATTAAACTCTAAACCATCGATTTAAAACAAAAAATCCTAAACCCCAAAACCTAAAACTTAAAATAAAAAAGTTAAACCCTAACACTAACGCTATCCCTAACATGAACACTAATCCTAAACCTAAACCCTTAACCCAAAGTCCAAAATACCAAAACCCAACATTAAACACTAAACCATAGATATTAAAACTCAAATCCTTAACCCCAAACCCTAAAACCTCAAATACAACCTAAAATCAAACCCTAACCCTACTAGAAACCCTAAATCCTAAGCCCAATATACCAAAACCCAAACATTAAACACCAATATATTAAACCTCAAATCCTAAACCCTAAACCCAAAAGCATAAAAAAAAAATTAACCCTAACCCTAACCCTAACCCTAATCCTAAACTATAAACCCAAAACCCTAAGCCCAAAATGCCAAAACCCAAACATTAAATACTAAATCATAGATTTTAAACCTCAAAT
The DNA here is from genome assembly GCA_022817965.1 of Solanum lycopersicoides. NCBI lineage: Eukaryota > Viridiplantae > Streptophyta > Magnoliopsida > Solanales > Solanaceae > Solanum > Solanum lycopersicoides. The sequence goes on from JAJJBR010001242.1 coordinate 114,471, forward strand.
GCTAAAACCTGAACCATAAAACCTAAAACAAAAACCTACACCCTAATCCTAACCTTAACCCTAACCCTAAACAATAAACCCTACTTCCAAAAAAAAGTCCCAAAAAACCCTATGTCCAAAATATGAAAGTACAAACATTAAGCACTAAACCATAGATTTTAAACCTGAAATCCAAAACCACATACCCTAAAATCTAAATAAAACCTAACCCCTAACCCTAACCCTAACCAAAACCCTAAACCTAACCCTAGCCCTAAACCATTAACCCGAATTGCGAAGCCCAAAATACCAAAACCCAAATATTAGATACTAAACCATAGATTTTAAACAAAAATTCATAAACCCAAAAGCCTAAAACCTAAAATATCAAAAACCCTAACCCTAACCCTATCCTTTACATGAACCCTAAACCTAACCATATCCTTAACCCTAAACCTAAACCCTAAACCCTAAACCCAAAGCCCAAAATACTAAAACCCAACATTAAGCACTAAATCATAGGTATTACAACTCAAATCCTTAACCCCAAACCCTAAACCTAAAAACAACATTAACCCTAACCCTAACATTAACCCTAACCCTGACCCTACCGTAAGCCCTAAATCCCAAGCCCAAAATACCAAAACCCAAACATCAAACACTAAACCATTGATATTAAACCTTAAATCCTAAACCCTAAACCACAAACCTAAAAAAAAAAAACAAAAAACTAACCCTAACCCTAACCCTAACCCTAACCATAATTCATAAACCCAAAACCCTAAGCCCAAAATACCAAAACCCAAACATTAAATAATAACCATAGATTTTAAACCTCAAATGCTAAACCCTGAACCAGAAAACTAAAAAAGACCTCCATTCTAACCTTAATCCTAACCCTAACCCTTACCCTAAACCCTAAGTTCGAAAAATAACACTAAGTTCAAAATACGAAAACCAGACATTTAAACACTAAACCATAGATTTTAAACCTGAAATCCTAAACCACAAACCCTAAAACTTAAAAAAAAACTAAACCCTAACCCTATCCCTAATACAAAACCTAACCCTAACCTTAACCCTAAACCATTAACCCAAAATACCATCGCTTCCCCATTCCCTAATTTTTTCTCTCTCTAACATATCTCTCTAAACAAGCGCGCTCCCAAGGAGTAAAAAATTATTGTTCCAACGGCTAGTGAAAACTAGCAGCAATGGCGCATGACTCGCCGGACGGTCTTCCCCGACCACAAGAGCTACCCCATGAGGGGCGCCTGACTAAGACGAACTCACCCCAACAAGAATCACCCTCTAATTCTTCCCACAACTCTGTGAATTTGCGAAACACTGAAGCGATGAACAGTGCGTCTTCTCATAGGGAATTAGCAGGAATTTGTTAAAATATTTGTTCAGATGAAATTCGACTTAATCAAGGTTCAAGGGTTATAGGAATTGATTCAATACAAGAAAGGTTACATCATATTAAAAAATCAGGAGATTCTACCATGCCAATCGAAAAATATGAGAAGGCGATTTCTGGGGAAATTGAAGAAAAATCGCCAGATAGCCGCCTTAAATTTTGAACAACTTCCAAGCAGATTCATGGGGAAGTGGTCCATCTCACAGCGATTTCAACTAAAATTGATGGTTCAATCGCCGGCAATGAGTTTTCCAGAGTACGTTCTATCGAAACCAGGAAAAATGTGGAAGATGACACCAATGGGAACACTCCTAAGGAACCTGAGATACACCTTACAGACATATCAGTTCAGCTAGCTCAGGAACAATCCCAAAATGGAACTCAGGTCAAGTCGAACACTCGAGGAAAGGAGGGGATTGATGTGGGAAGCTTTTCACATTTCTCTTTTGGTGTCATACCAGTGGATGCAAGACCAAGATATGTGTCAACACCAATGGCAGGTAAAGTCGATGCTCGTCCCAACAATTCCCAGAACAAAGTGCAGGAACAACACCCCTCTAATTCACTGAAGCAGAACACGACTTCAACCGAGGAAAGCCCAAGCAATGGTATGTCTTCTTCTTCCATTTCTATCCCATCATAATCATAATAATCATAGTGTTGGCCATGAGCATGTCAATGCCATGGAAAATTAGCTGGTGCATCTAGTGAACAGGTACAAGGACAAACATGAATAATGTTGTACAGAAACCCATCCGAAATAGAGGTAGTGTCATGGAGAGTTTGAAACAGGCTCAACAAATCGTTCCTAATGAGAAAATAGAGCAAAGAAGCTACCACAAAGCTTTTCACAAAATATCTAGCAATTTTGATAAAGCCACATAGCCCCCTCAGAAAAACCAGCAAAATAATCTTCCTACCAAACCAAATGAGATTACTAATCCCAGTGTTGTGAAACCCAATTATCAAGATAAAGTGAGTGAAGCAGCCCCATATACTGTGGTCCAAACTTTGGCTGCTAGGCTAAGACACATCCACGCTGCTCAAACTCCCAACATTGTGATAAACACTCTTAGACAAAGAATCATACAAGGGTGATCGATTGTGATATACGATATGCACGATTATATGCACACCTTAACAGTGGACTGCAAACACAAGTTGGTTGGAAAGTTCAGCAATACCATGCCAAAGATGGAGCTTATTAGAAAGAGTTTCATTCAGCGGACTCAATTGAGTGGGGAGGTTAATATTGCACACTATAACTCAAGTCATGTATTTATTGCTCTACAAAATGAGCTGGACTACAACACAATATGGACACAACAGAAAATGAATATTGAGGGCAAACTCATGAGGATACAAGACTGGACTCCAACATTCTGCCCAGAAGAAAAAACACCTATAGTCCAGTCTGGGTTCTTCTACCAGGTATACCTTGGCATTGCTTTAAGAAACCATTTCTTATTCCCTTTCTTGAAAAGGTTGGAAAAGTTCTGTACTTGGACACAACATCCATAAAAAGATCAAGAGCTGGGATGGCAAAAGCTAAAGTACAAGTGGACTTAACTAAACCTAGGCCTAGACATGTGTGGATTGGCTTAAATGATGATGATTTCACAATAGGACAATGGCAACCAGTGGAGTATGAGAACCTCCCCCCTTACTGTCAATACTGTAGACATCAGGGGCATAATGTAGATGAATACAAATCCAAAATGAGAGATGATGACTACAGATACAGAAAGAGCAAGAAAATGAAAAGAAACGTAAAAACAAGGAAAATCACATCCAAAAAGAGAAAGCAAACAACGAGATAAAGTGACAGATTCTAGAGATCAACAACAACAAAATAACAAGGAAAAGAACATACAAAAAAATACAGAGCAGCAAAGAGAGGATGAGTGGCAAACACAATGAAGAAGGAATAATAAACAACGAGAGGAAGGTACTCAAAAGACAGCATGGAGGCCCACTGCATCACTAAATCAGGCAGCACAAGGAAATAATCACTCAACTGCTCAACAAACAGGTAACCCTCCTATTTTACACCATAATGTTTTTACTAACTTGAACCTGCAGGAACATCAAAAGAGAACAGGAGAGGAAATATCTAACAAAGAGCAACAATCTTGGCAAGCAACACAAAACAAACAAATTTCAAGAAATGATAAAGGAAATCAAAGCAGACTGCAGGAAGGTGAGATTAACATCAAAATGTCAGGTATCATAGTTGTAAACCTACTCTAGTATATCTGATATGTCTAAATTTGTGAATGCAGAAGTTGAATGAGGGTTGGATGGGAGTAGTCAGGAGAACCATACTAATTTGCAGGATGGGGTAACCAAAGGGGGGAGTTTGCCTCATGTTTTGCATGAGGGGGTTAACACAGACCAAAACCTAGACCTTAGAGCCACAGATAACACCTACAACCCGCAGCAACAGTTGAAACAGTAACAAGTTCAACAGCCTACACAAACGTAAGGACAAAGACAACATAACACTGAAAAAAGCAAGGAAAAACATCAAAAAGAAAATGGTCCTAATGATAAACATAGTAAGGCTTCCATGGCAAAAGATATTGGGAACAAGGCAAGTACTAGTAATCCTGCAAATACTCCCAAGAGCAAAAATAAGCCTAGCAAGCAGAAGAGGGATGCAGCCAAAAGGAGACAGAGTAAACAACAGGAAAGTGAGAAGGAAAAGGAACAGGAAAGGGGGGAGTAGCCATGCACTAAATTTATCATGGTAAATGACCATCAGGGTCTGGACATTACCCCTTTACAAGCTCAATATATGACTCCACCACCTACAGATTCTCCTGATAAGAGACAACAATTTTGTCAAGTCAACATTGCACCTCTTATAGACGAGTATGAAGTTGATAATTCTAAAGATGAACTTGACAGAGACAATCAAACTTTACAAGAACATGATGATGATGATGATGATGATGAGACTAGTGAAGCTTCATCAAAGCCTTCAGTCCTCCAAATGATCAGGTTGTCGAAAATGAGATCCAACAGGTAACTCAAAATCAAGGCTTATCTCCAAGAGGTTTCAACATGACAGATTTCATTTCAAGAATAAAGATATTAATATTGTCACGGATCAAAGACCAAATACTAAGATCTTCTCCTCCAGATTATCTCAATGATTAGAACAATTATATGGAATGTGAGAGGGATCAACACCCAAGGGTTGTGGAAAGATTCAAAATCTGAAGGAAAATGCATCATTTTTCTATCATTGCAATATTGGAACCTTTTTTTGATAATGCTAATGTTTAAAACTTTAAAACTCAATTAGCAATGGAGAATGCTGTCAGCAACTCTGATGGCAAAATTTGGCTATTTTGGAATGGGGATGTGGACTATAACATTATTGATGAGGATGAATAGCAAATTACCTGTGACATTAATCACAATGAGTTACAAAATCAATTCACTCTCACCTTTGTTTATGCAAAATGCAAAGATCATCTCAGAAGACGTTTATGGGATAAAATGCTTCAGCAAGCTAATGAGAACTCTAAACCTTGGTGTGTTGTAGGTGATTTTAATGTCATATATGCTAGGGAAGAAAAAAATGTGAGGGGTACCCTACAACAAGAAAAAGAGCTTTGAATTCATATCTGTTATTGAAGAATGTGGTCATGTGGACATAGGCTTTAGTGGACAGAAATTTATTTGGTCCAACAAGCGGGGTATAACTCATAGAATCTGGAAAAGGCTGGACAGGGCTCTTAGTGGATGATAAGTGGCTCAAATTCATGCCCCAAACTACTATCACTCATCTATCTTTCTACAGGCTCCGATCACTATCCTCTATTAATGGAGATGATCCCAAAGGACGCAAACTATACTAAATACTTTAAATTCCTCAACTGTTGGGTAGACAATCCTACTTTCCTAAACCTTGTGAAGGCTTGTTGGGGAAGGGGTTTAGAAGGTAATGATATGTGGAAATTCCATCAGAAACTCAAAAGACTTTCTAACACTTTAAGTTCTTGGTCGAAAAAAGAATTTGGAGATATATTTTTGCAAGTTAGTATGAAGAAAAGGTAAGAAATGATAAACATAACCTTATCCTGGACTAAACTGAAGCCAACAGAACTTCCCTTCATGAGCTCAATGCCAAATATATTAAGTTTCTGAAGTTGGAGGATTCCATCATGAAGCAAAAAACCCAACTTCAGTGGTTCAAGGAGGGTGACACCAATTCAAAATATTTTCACTCACTGGTAAGGGGAAGAAGAAGAAGGCTTTTCATTCACAAAATCATCAATGAAGATAGGGAGTGGGTACAGGGAGATGACAATATTGCTAATGTTGCATATGATCACTTCCAACACATCTTCACTTGTGAAGATTAAGTCATTAATGAAAACACTTTGGATTGCATACCAAGGATGGTGAGTCAAGAGCAGAATGAAAGCTCACCACCATCCCGAACATGGAAGAGTTGAAAGAAGTGGTTTTCTCTATGAACCCCACCTCTGCTGCTGGTCCGAATGGAATGAATGACTATTTTTTTTTCAGAAATGCTGGCACATCATCAAACAAGACCTCTTTGGAGTAATCCAGACATTCTTCAGTGGCCAAATGATTCCTAAGTACTTCTTCACTCTTGCATTGTATTGTTACCAAAGGTTAGTAATCCCAGCAATTGACAGAATTTAGACCTATAAGTCTAAGCAATTTCACAAGAAAGATCATCTCTAAACTGGTGAGCAACAGACTTACTCCAATTTTGCCTAATGTGATCTCTCAATCAATCTGGATTTGTAAAAGGGAGAAACATTTCTGAAAACATTATGTTAGCACAAGAGATCATCCATCATATTAAGAAGCCTAATATTGGGAGTAATGTCGTTATAAATTGGATATGGCAAAAGCTTATGATAGAGTCTCTTGGGCATACATTTGTTTGGTCTTAAGGAAAATGGGATTTGAGGAAGTATTCATTGATATGGTATGGAGAATCATGGCTAAAAACTGGTACTCTATTATTATCAATGGCAAGAGGCATGGCTTCTTTCATTCCACCAGAGGTCTTATGCAAGGTGACCCTCTTTCACCTGCCGTATTTATTTTAGGTGCAGAGGTTCTTTCAAGATCCCTAAATAGACTCTACAACAATCATGACTCCATGGTTTCTTTATGGATAAGAGGGTCCTGGCGTGAATAACCTGAGCTTTACAAATGATATTATCTTATTCTCCTCTGGAAGAACCAAAACTTTAAACCTCATCATGCAGACCCTGAAAGCTTATGAAGACACCTCTGGTCAATTGATCAATGGAGACAAAAGTCATTTAATGATACATACAAACACTTTCAAAACTACAAGAGAGAGTTAAAAGAATTACTGGTTTCAAACAGAAGCAGGGTCCCCTAACTTACCTAGGATGCCCTCTTTTTGTGGGTAGACCTAGACTTATTTATTTCTCTGATCTTGTTAATAAAGTTATTTGCAGGATTACAGGCTGGAAAACTAAGCAACCAAGCTATGGAGGCAAGGCAATTTTGATCAAGCATGTATAATAATCCCTCCCATTCACATTCTCTTAGCAATAACACCCCCATCAACTGTACTTAAGTAGATCCAAATGCTCATGGCTGACTTCTTTTGGGGATGGAGGAATGACAACAGGAAATACCATTGGGCTTCCTGGAAGAACTTAAGCTTCCCATGTGAAGAAGGGGGGATTGGTATGAGGAACATCAAAGATGTTTGCATGGCTTTTTAATATAAAAAATGGTGGACCTTTAGGACTAAACACACTTTGTGGGGTGTTTTTTGAAAGCAAAATATTGCCAAAGAACTCAATTCTGGATCCTTCTCTTTTTGGTGGGATAATTGGCTAGGATCTGCTTATCTTGCTCAATTCTCCTTCAACAGCAATAGGTTCAACAACATCACAATTGCAGAATTTTGGTGTGAAGGCAGATAGAACTGGAACAAATTGTTACAACAGGCTCCAAGTTGTCAGCTTGCAAACATCCTTGCTATAGAACTCCCTATTCAGCAACATCTACCAGATCAGGCAATTTGGAAGCTTAACAGTGATGGAATATTTACTTGTTCATAGCATGGAATGAGATCAGGGAGAAAAAAATCTAAAACTTTGTTCAATTCTTTTATTTGGCATAAGAGTATTCCCTTTAAAGCATTTTTCCTCGTATGGAGAGATTTGAAAGGAAAACTCCGAACTAATGAAAAACTTATTACTTTTGGCAAAGAACCAACTTATTGTTTTTGTTGTTCTAACAGGTAAGGTCTAGACACCATAGAGCATACATTCAACAATGGCCAATTTGTAGCTTATGTATGGAGAAGTTTTGCAGCAGTTGCTGGAATGAACCCGGACCACAGCTCACTGCAACACCTCATCATACAATGGTGGTCAGCTAATTATAAAAATGAGGCACACAGACTCCTTCTTCAGCCACACCTATCTTTATCTGTTGGAATCTATGGAAGAACAGGTGTGCCAACAAATATGGGGGGAAACCATCCTATATCAGCAAGGTTAAAAATGCCATATACAAAGATAATTACAAGCTACTCACATCAAATTTTCCTCAAATTAAATGGCTTTCAACTTGGAGAGGTTTAATTCAGCTAGGGGAAAATTGTGTTCATGATACGAAAGTAACTATGGTGGCATGGAAAAAACCCCAGAACAGTGGACCAAAATCAATACGGATGGTAGTGCAATTAACAACCCCAACAAGATTGGAGCAGGTGGATTCATAAGGGACCAAACTGGTAAGGTGGTGCTGGCATTTGTTGTTACGCTTGGTGTTAGTACAAACAACAAAGTAGAGCTTGAAGCTGCTATATTTGGTCTGACTTGGGGGCTGGAATTGGGATATAGAAATATTTTACTAGAAGTGGATTCACAGCTTCTAGTGAACTGGATTGCATAGAAGACCAACCCCCAATGGACCATAATGAAACAAGTGGAGAAGCTGCAAGTTCTCATCAATCATACTCATGAATTCAAGTGCCAACACATCTTCAGAGAAGCTAATTTTGTGGCTGATTCTCTATCCAAACTCAGCCACACATTCAATACTCCTCAACTGTTTTTTGACAATCATATACTACCAACAAAAACCAAAGCCACTACCAGCTGGACATTCAAGAAATGCCAAGTTGTAGAAGAAAGAAGATAAAGATGATCAAATAACCTCCCTAGAAGATGTTTTCCCCTTTTCAACTTAGCTATAATTCCAAATTATAGCTTCTTTGAATAGGTAGAATATGATAGTTTTATAATTTTGCAAGTATGTAAAGGGAGAGTCTCCCTTGTTTATTTTCCTAGATTCTTTGTATCGAGAATAGTCCTCTCTTTTAGGTGCTTAGTTTGTTAGTTATCATTTTTGTAAGGGGATGATTTGACTACCCTTGGGAAGGTCAACTCTGAACCACCTTAGGATCGGATGTTAGGTTTATGTCCCACTCCTTGTACTTTTGCTTTTATTAATAATAAGGTCTGGGGGTGTTGCTCAGCCCCTACCCCTCCAAGGGTTATTCAACTTTTTTTAAAAAGCCCAAAATACCAAAACACAAACATTAAACACTAAACCATAGATTTTCAACCAAAAGTCCTACACCCCAAAACTTAAAACCTAAAAAACCCCTAAACCCTAATCCTAACCCTATCCCTAACCCTAACCCTAACCCTAACCCTAACCCTATCCTTAACTCTAACACTAAACCTAAAGCCTAAACCCAAAGCCCAAAATACCAAAACCATATCATTAAACAATAAATCATAGTTATTACAAATCAAATCCTTAACCCCAAATCCTAAAACCAAAAAACAGCCTAAAATCTAACCCTAACCCTAACATTAACCCTAACCCTAACCCTACCCTAAACCCTAAACCCCAAGCTCAAAATACGAAAACCCAAACATTAAACACTAAATCATTGATATTAAACCTCAAATCCTAAATCCTAAACCCAAAAACCTAAAAAAAATAAAAATTACACTAACCTTAACCCTAACCCTAACCATAAACAAAAAACCCGAAACCCTAAGCCCAAAATACCAAAACCCAAACATTAAATATAAAACTATAGATTTTTAAACCTCAAATGCTAAACCCTGAACCATAAAACCGACAAAAACCTACACCCTAACCCTAATCATAACCTAACCCTACCATAAAGCCTAAACCCTAAACCCTAAGTCCAAAAAAAAGTCCAAAAAAACCCTAAGTCCAAAATACAAAAACCCAAACATTAAACACTAAATGATACATTTTGAACCTCAAATCCTAAAACCTAAAAAAAAACTTAACCCTAACCCTAAATCTAACCCAAATCCTAACCCTAACCTTAACCCTAAACCTAACCCTAAACCATTAACCCAAAACCCCAAGCCCAAAATACCATCGCTTTCCCATTTCCCAATTTTTCTCTCTCTAACATCTCTCTATAAATACGTGTGCTCCCAAAGACTGGAAAATTACTGTTCCAATGGCTAGTGCAAACCTAGCAGACATGGTGCGTGGCTCGCCAGACGGCCTTCCCCAACCACCGGACCTACTCCAAGAGGGAAGCCTAGCAAAGACGAACACACCCCAACAAGAATTGTCCTCTAATTCGTCCCACAACTCTGTGAATTCACGAAACACTAGAGCGATGACAATGCATCTTCTCAAAGGGAATTAACAGGAAATATTTCCTTAGATCAAATCAGGTTTAATCAAGGTTCAAGGGTTACAGGTATCAATTCTATGACGCAAAGGCTGCATCATACTCAAAAACCAGGAGATTCCATCATTCCAATCAGAAATTATGAAGACGCGATTCCTGGGGAAATCGATGGAAATTTGCCATATAGCCGCCCTTCATTTTGAACAACTTCCAAGCAAATTCATGGCGAATTGCAAATTGGGATTACTACCCTGATAAAGGCGTAATCTCACAGCGATTTCAACTAAAATCGATGGTCCAATCGCCGGCAAAAATTTTTCTGACGTGCGAACTATCGATCCCAAAAAAAAGAGGAAAATGACACCAATAGGATCAATACTACGGAGCCTGAGATTCACCTTACCAACATCTCAGCTCATCTAGCTCAGGAACAATCCCAAAAAGGAACCCAGGTATTAGAGAAAGAACTTCGAGTAACCAAGGAAAGGAGGGAATTGATGTGTAAACTTCCTCACACTTTTCATTTGAAGTCAAACCAGTGGAAGCATTACCAAGCAATGATTCAATATCAATGGCAGGTAAAGTTGATGCTCTCTTGTACAATTCTCAGGACAAATTGCAGGAACACCATCTTTCTGATTCACTGATGCAGAACACGATTCCAAATGAGGAAGGACATTGCAATGGTACGTCTTCAGTTCCTATTTCTATTCCTCATCACCATCATAATAATCATAGTGTTGTCCATGAGCATGTTAATTCCATGGGAAAAATAGCTGGCATAATCAATGAACAGGTACATGGACAAAGTATGATCAGTACTAAACAACAACCTAGCCAAAACCAGGAAACTATCAGGGAGAGTTTTAACCAGGTTAAACAGATCACTCCTAATTAAAAGATTGACCAAAGCAGCTACCATAAAGATTTCCCTAAAATATCTCACAATTTCAATAAATCCACACTGCCTCCCAAAAAGATCCAGCAAAATAATTCCCATACCAAGCCAAATAAGGTTCCAAATCCCAGTGTAATTCAATCCAATGCCCAAGATAAAGTGAGTGAACCTGCTCTATATAATGTGGTCCATACCTTGGCTGCTAGGCTAAGACACATCCATGCTGCTCAAACCCCCCAACATTGTGATAAACACTCCTAGACAAAGAACCAAACAGGGGTGCCCAGCTGTGATCTATGACATGCATGATTATATGCACACTTTCGCCATAGACTGCAAATACACATTGGTTGGGAAATTCAGCAATACTATGCCAAAAATAGAGCTTATTAGAAAGAGTTTCATTCAGCAGACTTAGTGAAGTGGAGGGGTCAATATTACACACTATAACTCAAGACATATGTTTATTGACTTACAAAATGATCTGGACTATAAAACAGTATCGACACAATAGATAATGACTATTGAAGGCAAACTCATGAGGATATAAGCTTGGACTCCCACCTTCATCCCAGAGGAAGAAACACCCATAGTTCGTATTTGAGTACTATTACCAGGCTTACCCTAACATTGTTTTAAGAAACCTTTTCTAACCCCTTTGCTATAAATTGTTGGAAAAGTTTTGTATATAGACACTGCTTCCATTAAAAGATCCAGGGCAGGTATGGAAAAAGTCAAAGTGCAGGTGGACTTAACAAAGACTAGGCCTAGACATGTGTGGATTGGGTTAGATGATGATGATCTCACAATAGGGAGTGGCAACCAGTGGAATATGAGAACATCCCCCCATATTGTGAGTATTGCAGACACCAAGGCTATTACATAGAAGAGTGCAAATCCAAAATGAGAGATGATGACTACAGAGACAGGAAAGAACACGAAAATGAAAGGAAAAACAAAACCAAAAAGAGAAGGCAGGCAATCAAGAAAAAACACCAAAAGTTAGAGAACAACAACAACAAATAACAAGGAAAAGCACAAACAAAAACAATCAGAGCAGCGAAAGGAAGAGGAATGGAAAACACAAAGGAAAAGAAATCACAAACAACAAGAGAAAGGTATTCAGAAGAAAGCATGGAGGGCCACTTCAACACTAAATCAGACAACACAAGGCAATCCTCAACAAACTGTTCAACAGACAGGTAACCCCCCTATTTCTCATCATAATGCTTTCACTAACTTGACTTTACAGGAAGTACAGAAGGCCAAAGAGAAGACTCATCTAACCAGGAACAACTAAAACCTCCAAGCAACACAAAACAATCAGGTTTCAGGAAACAATAAAAGGAAATCACAAAAGATTGCAGGAAGGTGAGGTCAATACCAAGAACTCCGGTATCATAGCTATACAACCAACTCTAATTAACCTGATATATCTACTCTTGAGAATGGTGAAGTTGAAGGAGGGATAGATGGGGGATGTAGGAGAACCACACTGTAACAACCCTAAAAAAATAATAGATATGCTAAGTTATGCTTAATGTGCCAAGAATGCCTACGATTAGACCAGGGTTCACACAGATTGATGCGCGTAGAACCAGACCTCGGAACCCTTGGTATATCCAAGCCAACTAACTTTGGGAGTTATTTGAGCTTGGAAAGGTTGGGACCAACCATGTAGGGCTCTCGAATACAAAGATTTACTCGAAGGAGTTTTTATCGGACTTAAAAAGAAGGAATTTTAAGTTTTGAGGGTCTAGGGGTAACATGGTCTTTTACCAGGCTAAGGGTAATATCATAATTACCCTAAATATATATATATTTAATTATTTAATAATATGGAGGGGCAATTTTGGGGGAGAGAGCCGAATTTGAGCTCTAGGAGTGGAGTCTTGCTCCACCCGGGTTCGAACCTAAGTGGAAGCAATGATTTAACTTATTTTTATTTAAATTGATAAATTAATTTAATTAATTAATAATTATTAGCTGATTTAAGAAAAAGGAAAATCACATTTTTATTATTAATTATTTATTAATTAACATGTCTTATTTTGACTAAGTCTCAACTAGAGTCCTAATCCTAAGGAACCTCTCTCTCTCTTTCACGTTTCATCCACTTCTCCCATTTTGTTTTTTTTCACGTTTTTCTGTTAACAAAGCAGCAACAAAAAATTAGAAATAACAACAAAACACTTGAAGAACTTATAAGAATTCAAACGACAAAAACAATCCACAAAAGTAAAGCAAAACCTGACATTCTCGACGGGTAAGGTGGGAATTTCTGTGTTGGACGTTGGGTTGGTGGTGATTCTGGGCAGCAACTTTGTGTGTTAAACAACACCAAGAACAGGTATAGGTTTTCTTACTCTTGGTCCCTTTCCCAAGAGACCCCTAGGATTCAGTCGATTCTAATCCGAAAACTAGGATTGTATCCCCATTTCATGTCCCTGTCACTAGCTCCTATTGATGGTTGTAGGTTGGTATGTCTGCTGGTAGATATTAGGCATGTAATGTGTTTTTTCGTGATGAATATGTTCATGAATGTGTATTTGGAATCGTACAAATGATAACCTATGCTTTTCGAAATATGTGTTTATGTCTGTATAATGTGTAGTTGTGACTTTGAACACGGATTGAAGTATGAAAATGACTTTTTTTATGGTTGTATTTCACGTGCACAAACTTGTATTAATCGTGATGTTCATATGAAGTATAAAGTGGCTGATTTGAGTGAAAAACTATTAGCTAAATGATTCACGAAATGCCCTAAGAATTAACTCTAAATGTTGATGAAAAGAAGCTGAAAAATGTATCTCAAATTTCCAGCACATTGTTGGTTAATTTCAGCCAAGTAAAGTTCTTTAGTAAGCTATGAAAAATGAAGATAATTGAGGATCGAACCCGTGACCTCACCATGTTAAAAATCAGTGAAATAAGGTGAGAAAATTAAATGTGGAGAGTGGGGATTGAACCCCCAACCTCTTGAATGGATGAGAAAGTTAGGAGAAAAATAAAGGAGAAAAATAAATGAGGAGAGTGGGGATTGAACCCCCAAACTCTTGAATGGATGAGAGAGTTAGGAGAAAAATAAAGGAGAAAATAAATGTGGAGAGTGGGGATTGAACCCACAACCTCTTGGATAGGTGAGAAAGTTAAGAGATAAATTAAAATAAAAATAATGAGCTTGTGGGGGATTGAACCCACAACCTCCTTAACTTAAACGGAAAAAAAGAGGAGAAAAAGAAAGAAAATATTATGGGGTTGATGGGAATCGAACTAGGGTCTCCCAAATCTGAAAAATGTAATTATCAAGTTTAAAATAATATTAAGTGTTGTCCACAGGATTCGAAATAGGATTCCCTTGCCCAAATTCCGTATTGATACATAAGTCATACGTGAATTAAATGTTCAAGAATAATGCCACCTACTTAGATCGAAATCGAGATCATGGCATACATACAAGATGCATAAGTCTTGTATGACATAATCTTACGAAGATATGAATCACTTAGACGTATATGAATGAAGCCTCATGGCTTGTATGTATGGACACATAAGTCTAACATACGTTTAAAAGTAAGTGATCCTAAGATGTATGTAATGAAATGATGAAACCCTAGAAGGGTTAAGTATGAGTGTAAATACACTAAATGGCCAAGTGCATTGGCATATGATGAAATGAACAATGAAATGATGAAATGAACAATGATATGATGAAATGAACAATGATATGATGAAATGAACAATGAAATGATGAAATGAACAATGAAATGATGAAATGAACAATGATATGATGAAATGAACAATATGATGAAATGAACAATGAAATGACGAAATGAACAATGAAATGATGAAATGAACAATGAAATGATGAAATGAGAAATGAAATGATGACACCCTATAAGGGTTAAGTAAGGGTGTGAAACACACCAAATGGCCAAGTGCATTGGCATATGATGAAATGAACATTTACGTAATAAGAGGTGACTAAGTATGAAAAGCAAAGGTGCTAATGATGATGAATGTGGTGACAACATGATATGAGGCTAATGTAAATGATGAGAGCAATCTCAAATGAGCCTAAGTAAATGTTACCAATACGTACTCACCTATGAGAGTGTAAGATAATGAAGAGACCAGTCTCTATGAACACTCTAATGAGAGTATTGAGCTTAACACACTCAATACGAATGATGAGATGAGAAATCATCTAATGAGCTATGATGTCCTCATACTAGAAGCCAGCTTCCATGACGTATCAGATGAATGTAATGAAACTTTATACTAAGCACCGATAGACTAGCTATGAGCGGTGATGCCTTCTTTCGGGAAGGGCGGAGGTTCACGTAACTCTCATGAGATAAGACTGTCCGGCTTGCCGGGTATGGGTCTCCTTATATATCCTAGTCTTCGAACCTATACTGCCAATATAGGGATCTGGCGGGGTTAAATTCCCATGTACGCTAGCATATTTTTGGGTCACTTTGGCCGGTGATTCCACCTCTTTTCGGTGTGGGGGAGACACTGGATTTCATGATGCTCACATGATCTATGTCGGTTAAAGTTAAAGTTCCCAATGAATGAATGAGGCCAGCCTCAAATGATGCACATAATGAAATGAATGATACCAAAGGTGTTAGGATAGGATAATCAAAAGTGAGTTAGATTTAAGTAATGACATTAGGTCATTCTTGGTCATTGCACAACGAACCTAATGAAAGTCTTAAACTACATCCTAGGTATAACTGGTGTTTACACTGGTCTATGAATGAAATGAACTGGAGTACGTATGAATGAACGAAGCAGACTCTATGTTTGCTAATGAAGAATCCCTAGTTGAGGTCCCATATGTTGAGCCCTCATTTTGGAAAGTCTTAATGTCAAGTCCATGATTCCAAGGTCTCATGGCATATGAATGAATGATATGAAAGAAGCTATGTGTTATGTGTTATGTGCTATGATATATGCTTTATGGAGATGTTATGTGCTGTGTGCAATACGATAATTATAATGATGCATGTTACTCTCATGGCATAACTTTTCTATTCCAAATCTGGAAAGCTTACTGACTTTCCTAATCCAAATTGGAAAGCTCATTGACTTTCCTAATCCAAATTTGGAAAGCTCGCATTGACTTTCCTAATCCAAAATTTGGAAACTTTCCTAATCTCAATTTGGCCAAGTCCACTGACTTGACTTCCAAAAATCATGTTTTAGGAAAGAGCTATTCTTTCTCATGCATGTCTTGGTGTGTACTTGCATATACCCATACTTAGTACAAGTGTGTACTAACCCTATACAAACTCTACTTTTTAGGTGCAGGCACAGGTGGACGATAAGCTACAGGATCATCGTTGCAGTTATCCGGACGTCCAGCATTCATCCGGAGTTGGTAGGTCCTCATGCTTTCGAGGATGCTAGTTTATGTTCTAGCTTATTTTAGAGTTGAGCTAGTGGAGATGTTCCACTAGCGTTTCTTTCCTATTTTATTCAGACTATATATTGGTGCCATTTTGGCAATTATACACTTAATAAGAATCGAACTATTTCTTTCAGTTGCTTATCTCTTAATGTTAGATGGTTGATGGTGAACAGTTACGTATAATGAGAATTTTTTATAAGTATGTTAAGAAACAAAAAGTTTTAAATTTTCCGCTAAAATTAACCTAATGAGAGTAAGAATGACGTAAGTAGGCTTGTTGCGACCTCTGAGAGGTCCCGACGCCGGTCTCGTCTTGGGGTCTAGATTCCAGTCTGACAAAGTTGGTATCAGAGCACTAGGTTAAATTACGAAAATAATAAGTTCACATCAACCACATTGAGTAGTTTCTAAGTCATGGTAGTGAAGTGCCACCACTATCCTGGATTTAGAGACTGCATGATGCGTAGAAAATTTCCTTCTTCTACTCTTTATCGTGCTATCTAGAGCCTTTGACACTTTGTGTCATTGTTAATATCTAACTTCGTCTTGTGTGCGCGCTTAGAAGAATACACACAAGAATTAGGATAACCAAGTGGTCTAAGGTGCTAGACTAAAGATCTGGCATTCCCAAGAAGGGCAGTGATAGAAATGCCTGCGTGAACGAAAAGACGTTTGATAAGAGTGGTTGTTCGCATGAAGTGAGTGCATGTAGGTCTAAAGCCTGCTATGAGTATTGATGAAGAGGAGAAGGATAAGTTTGCTGCTTACTAGCTCAAGAAGCATGGCTCAGGTATGGATTACTCGTCAGAAATTGCTAGACTACCATAGTCTATCGAAACAGGGTAGTAAGGTTAACTTTCCAAATAAGTTAGAGTTAAAATGAATTCATGCTTGCATGTCATGTTGATGTTTTGTATAGCGTGGACATGATTTTTGTGTTGCATTAGTTGTGAGGTGCATCAAGTTAAGTGCGATTGAGAAGGAAGTTCCTCAATCTCAAATATGAAGCTTCAGATAAGATTGTGTAATATGCATTATCCAGAGTAAGTGTGAAACACAAATTCACAAAGAGTAAAGTCTCAAGTATGTTTAGATATCTTCGAAAATCGCCCTCTTTATTTAAAATGATGTGTAGTGTCATTCGGGACGAATGTTCTAAGGGGGGATAATGTAACAACCCTAAAAAAAATAGATATGCTAAGTAATGCTTAATGTGCCAAGAATGCCTACGATTAGACCAGGGTTCACACAGATTGATGCGCGTAGAACCAGACCTCGGAACCCTTGGTATAGCCAAGCCAACTAACTTTGGGAGTTAGTTGAGCTAGGAAAGGTTGGGACCAACCATGTAGGGCTCTCGAATACAAAGATTTACTCGAAGGAGTTTTACCGGACTTAAAAAGAAGGAATTTTAAGTTTTGAGGGTCTAGGGGTAAAATGGTCTTTTACCAGGCTAAGGGTAATATCATAATTACCCTAAATATATATATATTTAATTATTTAATAATATGGAGGGGCAATTTTGGGAGAGAGAGCCGAATTTGAGCTCTAGGAGTGGAGTCTTGCTCCACCCGGGTTCGAACCTAGGTGGAAGCAATGATTTAACTTATTTTTATTTAAATTGATAAATTAATTTAATTAATTAATAATTATTAGCTGATTTAAGAAAAAGGAAAATCAGATTTTTATTATTAATTATTTATTAATTAACATGTCTTATTTTGACTAAGTCTCAACTAGAGTCCTAATCCTAAGGAACCTCTCTCTCTCTTTCACGTTTCATCCACTTCTCCCATTTTGTTTTTTTTCACGTTTTTCTGTTAACAAAGCAGCAACAAAAAATTAGAAATAACAACAAAACACTTGAAGAACTCATAAGAATTCAAACGACAAAAACAATCCATAAAAGTAAAGCAAAACGTGACATTCTCGACGGGTAAGGTGGGAATTTCTGTGTTGGACGTTGGGTTGGTGGTGATTCTGGCAGCAACTTTGTGTGTTGAACAACACCAAGAACAGGTATGGGTTTTCTTACTCTTGGTCCCTTTCCCAAGAGACCCCTAGGATTCAGTCGATTCTAATCCGAAAACTAGGATTGTTTCCCCGTTTCATGTCCCTGTCACTAGCTCCTATTGATGGTTGTAGGTTGGTATGTCTGCTGGTAGATATTAGGCATGTAATGTGTTTTTTCGTGATGAATATGTTCATGAATGTGTATTTGGAATCGTACAAATGATAACCTATGCTTTCCGAAATATGTGTTTATGTTTGTGCAATGTGTAGTTGTGACTTTGAACACGGATTGAAGTATGAAAATGACTTGTTTTATGGTTGTATTTCACGTGCACAAACTTGTATTAATCGTGATGTTCATATGAAGTATAAAGTGGCTGATTTGAGTGAAAAACTATTAGCTAAATGATTCACGAAATGCCCTAAGAATTAACTCTAAATGTTGATGAAAAGAAGCTGAAAAATGTATCTCAAATTTCCAGCACATTGTTGGTTAATTTCAGCCAAGTAAAGTTCTTTAATAAGCTATGAAAAATGAAGAAAAATAAGTGAGGTAATTGAGGATCGAACCCGTGACCTCACCATGTTAAAAATCAGTGAAATAAGGTGAGAAAAAAATGTGGAGAGTGGGGATTGAACCCCAACCTCTTGAATGGATGAGAAAGTTAGGAGAAAAATAAAGGAGAAAAATAAATGAGGAGAGTGGGGATTGAACCCCAACCTCTTGAATGGATGAGAGAGTTAGGAGAAAAATAAAGGAGAAAATAAATGTGGAGAGTGGGGATTGAACCCACAACCTCTTGGATAGGTGAGAAAGTTAAGAGATAAATTAAAATAAAAATAATGAGCTTGTGGGGGATTGAACCCACAACCTCCTTAACTTAAACGAAAAAAAAGGAGAAAAAGAAAGGAAATATTATGGGGTTGATGGGAATCGAACTAGGGTCTCCCAAATCTGAAAAATGTAATTATCAAGTTTAAAATAAGATTAAGTGTTGTCCACAGGATTCGAAATAGGATTCCCTTGCCCAAATTCCGTATTGATACATAAGTCATACGTGAATTAAATGTTCAAGAATAATGCCACCTACTTAGATCGAAATCGAGATCTTGGCATACATACAAGATGCATAAGTCTTGTATGACATAATCTTAGGAAGATATGAATCACTTAGACGTATATGAATGAAGCCTCATGGCTTGTATGTATGGACACATAAGTCTAACATACGTTTAAAAGTAAGTGATCCTAAGATGTATGTAATGAAATGATGAAACCCTAGAAGGGTTAAGTATGAGTGTAAATACACTAAATGGCCAAGTGCATTGGCATATGATGAAATGAACAATGAAATGATGAAATGAACAATGATATGATGAAATGAACAATGATATGATGAAATGAACAATGAAATGATGAAATGAACAATGAATGATGAATGAACATGATATGATGAATGAACAATGATATGATGAAATGAACAATGAAATGACGAAATGAACAATGAAATGATGAAATGAACAATGAAATGATGAAATGAGAAATGAAATGATGACACCCTATAAGGGTTAAGTAAGGGTGTGAAACACACCAAATGGCCAAGTGCATTGGCATATGATGAAATGAACATTTACGTAATAAGAGGTGAATAAGTATGAAAAGCAAAGGTGCTAATGATGATGAATGTGGTGACAACATGATATGAGGCTAATGTAAATGATGAGAGCAATCTCAAATGAGCCTAAGTAAATGTTACCAATACGTACTCACCTATGAGAGTGTAAGATAATGAAGAGACCAGTCTCTATGAACACTCTAATGAGAGTATTGAGCTTAACACACTCAATACGAATGATGAGATGAGAAATCATCTAATGAGCTATGATGTCCTCATACTAGAAGCCAGCTTCCATGACGTATGAGATGAATGTAATGGAAC
The DNA here is from genome assembly GCA_022817965.1 of Solanum lycopersicoides. Lineage (NCBI taxonomy): Eukaryota > Viridiplantae > Streptophyta > Magnoliopsida > Solanales > Solanaceae > Solanum > Solanum lycopersicoides. The sequence continues at coordinate 134,820 of JAJJBR010001242.1, forward strand.
TTTTTACTAAGCACCGATAGACTAGCTATGAGCGGTGATGCCTTCTTTCGGGAAGGGCGGAGGTTCACGTAACTCTCATGAGATGAGACTGTCCGGCTTGCCGGGTATGGGTCTCCTTATATCTCCTAGTCTTCGAACCTATACTGCCAATATAGGGATCTGGCGGGGTTAAATTCCCATGTACGCTAGCATGTTTTTGGGTCACTTTGGCCGGTGATTCCACCTCTTTTCGGTGTGGGGGAGACACTGGATTTCATGATGCTCACATGATCTATGTCGGTTAAAGTTAAAGTTCCCAATGAATGAATGAGGCCAGCCTCAAATGATGCACATAATGAAATGAATGATACCAAAGGTGTTAGGATAGGATAATCAAAAGGTGAGTTAGATTTAAGTAATGACATTAGGTCATTCTTGGTCATTGCACAACGAACCTAATGAAAGTCTTAAACTACATCCTAGGTATAACTGGTGTTTACACTGGTCTATGAATGAAATGAAATGGAGTACGTATGAATGAACGAAGCAGACTCTGTGTTTGCTAATGAAGACTCCCTAGTTGAGGTCCCATATGTTGAGCCCTCATTTTGGAAAGTCTTAATGTCAAGTCCATGATTCCAAGGTCTCATGGCATATGAATGAATGATATGAAAGAAGCTATGTGTTATGTGTTATGTGCTATGATATATGCTATATGGAGATGTTATGTGCTGTGTGCAATACGATAATTATATGATGCATGTTACTCTCATGGCATAACTTTTCTATTCCAAATCTGGAAAGCTTACTGACTTTCCTAATCCAAATTTGGAAAGCTCATTGACTTTCCTAATCCAAATTTGGAAACTTTCCTAATCTCAATTTGGCAAGTCCACTGACTTGACTTCCAAAAATCATGTTGTTAGGAAAGAGCTATTCTTTCTCATGCATGTCCTTGGTGTGTGCTTGCATATACCCATACTTAGTACAAGTGTGTACTAACCCTATACAAACTCTACTATTTTAGGTGCAGGCACAGGTGGACGATAAGCTACAGGATCATCGTTGCAGTTATCCGGACGTCCAGCATTCATCCGGTTGGTAGGTCCTCATGCTTTCGAGGATGCTACTGTTTTATGTTCTAGCTTAGTTTTAGAGTTGAGCTAGTGGAGCATGTTCCACTAGCGTTTCTTTCCTATTTTATTCAGACTATGTATTGGTGCCATTTTGGCAATTATACACTTAATAAGAATCGAACTATTTCTTTCAGTTGCTTATCTCTTAATGTTAGATGGTTGATGGTGAACAGTTACGTATTAATGAGAATCTTTTTATAAGTATGTTAAGAAACAAAAAGTTTCAAATTTTCCGCTAAAATTAACCTAGATGAAGTAAGAATGACGTAAGTAGGCTTGTCTGCGACCTCTGAGAGGTCAACGACGCCGGTCTCGTCTTGGGTCTAGATTCCAGTCGTGACAAAGTTGGTATCAGAGCACTAGGTTAAATTACGAAAATAATAAGTTCACATCAACCACATTGAGTAGTTTCTAAGTCATGGTAGTGAAGTGCACCACTATCCTGGATTAGAGACTGCATGATGCGTAGGAAAATTTCCCTTCTTCTACTCTTTATCGTGCTATCTAGAGCCTTGACACTTTGTGTCATTGTTAATATCTAACTTCGTTCTTGTGTGCGCGCTTAGAAGAATACACACAAGAATTAGGATGACCAAGTGGTCTAAGGTGCTAGACTAAAGATCTGGCATTCCCAAGAAGGGGCAGTGATAGAAATGCCTGCGTGAACGAAAGACGTTTGATAAGAGTGGTTGTTCGCATGAAGGTGAGTGCATGGTAGGTTCTAAAGCCTGCTATGAGTATTGATGAAGAGGAGAAGGATAAGTTTGCTGCTTACTAGCTCAAGAAGATGGCTCAGGTATGGATTACTTCAGAAATGCTAGACTACCATAGTCTATCGAAACAGGGTAGTAAGGTTAACTTTCCAAATAAGTTAGAGTTAAAATGAATTCATGCTTGCATGTCATGTTGATGTTTTGTATAGCGTGGACATGATTTTTGTGTTGCATGAGTTGTGAGGTGCATCAAGTTAAGTGCGATTGAGAAGGAAGTTCCTCAATCTCAATTATGAAGCTTCAGATAAGATTGTGTAATATGCATTATCCAGAGTAAGTGTGAAACACAAATTCACAAAGAGTAAAGTCTCAAGTATGTTTAGATATCTTCGAAATTCGCCCTCTTTATTTAAAATGATGTGTAGTGTCATTCGGGGATGAATGATCCTAAGGGGGGGATAATGTAACAACCCTAAAAAAATAGATATGCTAAGTAATGCTTAATGTGTCAAGAATGCCTACGATTAGACCAGGGTTCACACAGATTGATGCGCGTAGAACCAGACCTCGGAACCCTTGGTATAGCCAAGCCAACTAACTTTGGGAGTTAGTTGAGCTAGGAAAGGTTGGGACCAACCATGTAGGGCTCTCGAATACAAAGATTTACTCGAAGGAGTTTTTACCGGACTTAAAAAGAAGGAATTTTAAGTTTTGAGGGTCTAGGGGTAAATGGTCTTTTACCAGGCTAAGGGTAATATCATAATTACCCTAAATATATATATATTTAATTATTTAATAATATGGAGGGGCAATTTTGGGAGAGAGAGCCGAATTTGAGCTCTAGGAGTGGAGTCTTGCTCCACCCGGGTTCGAACCTAGGTGGAAGCAATGATTTAACTTATTTTTATTTAAATTGATAAATTAATTTAATTAATTAATAATTATTAGCTGATTTAAGAAAAAGGAAAATCAGATTTTTATTATTAATTATTTATTAATTAACATGTCTTATTTTGACTAAGTCTCAACTAGAGTCCTAATCCTAAGGAACCTCTCTCTCTCTTTCACGTTTCATCCACTTCTCCCATTTTGTTTTTTTTCACGTTTTTCTGTTAACAAAACAGCAACAAAAAATTAGAAATAACAACAAAACACTTGAAGAACTCATAAGAATTCAAACGACAAAAACAATCCATAAAAGTAAAGCAAAACGTGACATTCTCGACGGGTAAGGTGGGAATTTCTGTGTTGGACGTTGGGTTGGTGGTGATTCTGGGCAGCAACTTTGTGTGTTGAACAACACCAAGAACAGGTATGGGTTTTCTTACTCTTGGTCCCTTTCCCAAGAGACCCCTAGGATTCAGTCGATTCTAATCCGAAAACTAGGATTGTTCCCCTTTCATGTCCCTGTCACTAGCTCCTATTGATGGTTGTAGGTTGGTATGTCTGCTGGTAGATATTAGGCATGTAATGTTTTTTCGTGATGAATATGTTCATGAATGTGTATTTGGAATCGTACAAATGATAACCTATGCTTTCCGAAATATGTGTTTATGTCTGTGCAATGTGTAGTTGTGACTTTGAACACGGATTGAAGTATGAAAATGACTTGTTTTATGGTTGTATTTCACGTGCACAAACTTGTATTAATCGTGATGTTCATATGAAGTATAAAGTGGCTGATTTGAGTGAAAAACTATTAGCTAAATGATTCACGAAATACCCTAAGAATTAACTCTAAATGTTGATGAAAAGAAGCTGAAAAATGTATCTCAAATTTCCAGCACATTGTTGGTTAATTTGAGCCAAGTAAAGTTCTTTAGTAAGCTATGAAAAATGAAGAAAAATAAGTGAGGTAATTGAGGATCGAACCCGTGACCTCACCATGTTAAAAATCAGTGAAATAAGGTGAGAAAATTAAATGTGGAGAGTGGGGATTGAACCCCCAACCTTTGAATGGATGAGAAAGTTAGGAGAAAAATAAAGGAGAAAAATAAATGAGGAGAGTGGGGATTGAACCCCCAACCTCTTGAATGGATGAGAGAGTTAGGAGAAAAATAAAGGAGAAAATAAATGTGGAGAGTGGGGATTGAACCCACAACCTCTTGGATAGGTGAGAAAGTTAAGAGATAAATTAAAATAAAAATAATGAGCTTGTGGGGATTGAACCCACAACCTCCTTAACTTAAACTGAAAAAAAAGAGGAGAAAAAGAAAGAAAATATTATGGGGTTGATGGGAATCGAACTAGGGTCTCCCAAATCTGAAAAATGTAATTATCAAGTTTAAAATAATATTAAGTGTTGTCCACAGGATTCGAAATAGGATTCCCTTGCCCAAATTCCGTATTGATACATAAGTCATACGTGAATTAAATGTTCAAGAATAATGCCACCTACTTAGATCGAAATCGAGATCTTGGCATACATACAAGATGCATAAGTCTTGTATGACATAATCTTAGGAAGATATGAATCACTTAGACGTATACGAATGAAGCCTCATGGCTTGTATGTATGTACACATAAGTCTAACATACGTTTAAAAGTAAGTGATCCTAAGATGTATGTAATGAAATGATGAAACCCTAGAAGGGTTAAGTATGAGTGTAAATACACTAAATGGCCAAGTGCATTGGCATATGATGAAATGAACAATGAAATGATCAAATGAACAATGATATGATGAAATGAACAATGATATGATGAAATGAACAATGAAATGATGAAATGAACAATGAAATGATGAAATGAACAATGATATGATGAAATGAACAATGATATGATGAAATGAACAATGAAATGACGAAATGAACAATGAAATGATGAAATGAACAATGCAATGATGAAATGAGAAATGAAATGATGAGTAAGGGTGTGAAACACACCAAATGGCCAAGTGCATTGGCATATGATGAAATGAACATTTACGTAATAAGAGGTGACTAAGTATGAAAAGCAAAGGTGCTAATGATGATGAATGTGGTGACAACATGATATGAGGCTAATGTAAATGATGAGAGCAATCTCAAATGAGCCTAAGTAAATGTTACCAATACGTACTCACCTATGAGAGTGTAAGATAATGAAGAGACCAGTCTCTATGAACACTCTAATGAGAGTATTGAGCTTAACACACTCAATACGAATGATGAGATGAGAAATTATCTAATGAGCTATGATGTCCTCATACTAGAAGCCAGCTTCCATGACGTATGAGATGAATGTAATGGAACTTTATACTAAGCACCGATAGACTAGCTATGAGCGGTGATGCCTTCTTTCGGGAAGGGCGGAGGTTCACGTAACTCTCATGAGATGAGACTGTCCGGCTTGCCGGGTATGGGTCTCCTTATATCTCCTAGTCTTCGAACCTATAATGCCAATATAGGGATCTGGCGGGGTTAAATTCCCATGTACGCTAGCACGTTTTTGGGTCACTTTGGCCGGTGATTCCACCTCTTTTCGGTGTGGGGAAGACACTGGATTTCATGATGCTCACATGATCTATGTCGGTTAAAGTTAAATTTCCAAATGAATGAATGAGGCCAGCCTCAAATGATGCACATAATGAAATGAATGATACCAAAGGTGTTAGGATAGGATAATCAAAAGGTGAGTTAGATTTAAGTAATGACATTAGGTCATTCTTGGTCATTGCACAACGAACCTAATGAAGGTCTTAAACTACATCCTAGGTATAACTGGTGTTTACACTGGTCTATGAATGAAATGAACTGGAGTACGTATGAATGAACGAAGTAGACTCTGTGTTTGCTAATGAAGACTCCCTAGTTGAGGTCCCATATGTTGAGCCCTCATTTCGGAAAGTCTTAATGTCAAGTCCATGATTCCAAGGTCTCATGGCATATGAATGAATGATATGAAAGAAGCTATGTGTTATGTGTTATGTGCTATGATATATGCTATATGGAGATGTTATGTGCTGTGTGCAATACGATAATTATAATGATGCATGTTACTCTCATGGCATAACTTTTCTATTCCAAATCTGGAAAGCTTACTGACTTTCCTAATCCAAATTTGGAAAGCTCATTGACTTTCCTAATCCAAATTTGGAAACTTTCCTAATCTCAATTTGGCAAGTCCACTGACTTGACTTCCAAATATCATGTTGTTAGGAAAGAGCTATTCTTTCTCATGCATGTCCTTGGTGTGTGCTTGCATATACCCATACTTAGTACAAGTGTGTACTAACCCTATACAAACTCTAATATTTTAGGTGCAGGCACAGGTGGACGATAAAGCTACAGGATCATCGTTGCAGTTATCCGGACGTCCAACATTCATCCGGAGTTGGTAGGTCCTCATGCTTTCGAGGATGCTACTGTTTTATGTTCTAGCTTAGTTTTAGAGTTGAGCTAGTGGAGCATGTTCCACTAGCGTTTCTTTCCTATTTTATTCAGACTATGTATTGGTGCCATTTTGGCAATTATACACTTAATAAGAATCGAACTATTTCTTTCAGTTGCTCATCTCTTAATGTTAGATGGTTGATGGTGAACAGTTACGTATTAATGAGAATCTTTTTATAAGTATGTTAAGAAACAAAAAGTTTCAAATTTTCCGCTAAAATTAACCTAGATGAAGTAAGAATGACGTAAGTAGGCTTGTCTGCGACCTCTGAGAGGTCAACAACGCTGGTCTCGTCTGGGGTCTAGATTCCAGTCGTGACACACACTAACTTGTAGGAAGGAGTGACCAAAAGGGGGGATCTGCCTCATGTTTTGCATGAGGGGGTTAACACTAACCAAAACTCAGACCTTAGAGCCCCAGGTAACACTAAAGATCAGCAACAAAAATTGAAACAGCAGCAGGTTCATCAATCAAAACAGATAGAGGAAAACAAATAGAGTATTAATGGAAAAAATATGGAGAAACAACAAAAGGAAACAGGTCAAAATAATGAACAAAGCAAGGCTTCCATGGCAAAAGATATGGGAAACAAAGCAAGTACTAGTAAGCCGGAAAATACTCCCAAGAGTAAAAACAAACCAAGCAAACAAAAAAGTGATGCAGCTAAGAGGAGACAAATTAAATTCATTATGGTAAATGATCACTAGGGTCTGGATATTCCTCCCTTACAAGCCCAATATATGAAAACTCCACCCAAAGACCCCCCTGATAAGAGACAACAATTTTACCAAGTTAACACTACTCCACTAATAGATGAATATGAGGTTGATAATTCTGAAGATGACATTGACAGAGATAACCAATCTGTACAGACCCTGATGATGATGAGGAGACTAGTGAAGCCTTAATTAGAGATTTCAGTCCACAAAATGATCAGAATCTTGAGGAAGAGATCCAATAGGTAACTCAAAATCAAGGACAATCTCCAAGAGGGTTTCAACATGACAGATTTCACTTAAAAAATCAGGATATTAACACTGTCACTGCTGGCAGACCAAACACGAGACTCTTTTCCTCCAGATCATCTCAATGATTAGCACAATCATATGGAAAGTAGGAAATAATACCTAAGGTGTTGTGTAAAGACTCAAAATACCAAGGAAGATGTATCAACTCTCTATCATTGCAATATTGGAACCTTTATCTGATAGTGTCAATGTTTAGAACTTTAAAACACAATTAGCAATGGAGAATGTTGTGAGCAATTGCAATGGCAAAATTTGGTTAGGAATGGTGACGTTGACTGTATTATCATTGATGAAGATGAGCAACAAGTTACATGTGACATTAGTCACAATGAGCTACAAACACAGTTCACTACCACCTTTGTCTATGCAAAATGTAAAGATCATCTCAGAAGGCCTCTTTGGGATAGAATGCTTCAACAATCAAATGGGAACAATACACCTTCCTCCATGAGCTTAATGCCAAATATATCAAATTTGTGAAATGGGAGAATTCCATCATGAAGCAAAAAACTCAGCTACAATGTTTCAAAGATGGAGACACAAATTCAAATATTTTCATTCTCTGGTAAGGGGAAGGAGGAGAAGACTTTTTATACACAAAATCATAAATGAAAATAGGGAGTGGTTACAAGGAGATGACAATATTCCTAAGGCTGCATGTGATCACTTTCAACAAATCTTCACTGGTGATCACAGAGTTATTAATGAGCTGATTTTGGATTGCATACCAAGGATGGTGAGCCAAGAACAGAATGATAGGTTTACCACCACCCCAAATATGGAAGAGTTGAAAGAAGTGGTTTTATCTATGAACCCCACCTCTGGTGCTGGTCCGGATGGCATGAATGGCTATCTGTTAAAAAAATGTTGGTAAATCATCAAACAAGACCTCTTTGGATTTATCCAAGCTTTCTTCAGTGGCCAGATGATTCCTAAGTATTTTTCCCATTCTTGTATTGTCCTGCTGCCTAAGGTAAGTAATCCCAACAAAACGATAGAATTTAGACCTATAAGTCTAAGAAATTTCACCAGTAAGATCATTTCTAAACTGGTAAGCAATAGACTTAGTCCCATTCTTCCTAGTTTGGTTCTCTCAATCAATCAGGATTTGTAAAAGGAAGAATTATTTTTGAGAACATTATGTTGGCACAAGAGATCATACATCAGATTAAAAAGCCTAATATTGGGAGTAATGTCATTATTAAATTGGATATGGCAAGAGCCTATGGTAGAGTCTCTTGGGCCTACATTTGTTTGGTTTTAAGGAAAATGGGATTTTGGGAAGTGTTCATTGATTTGGTGTGGAGAATTATGGATAACAATTGATATTCTATCATTATTAATGGTAAGAGGTATTTCACTCCACTAGAGGGCTCAAACAAGGTGACCCTCTTTCACCTGCCCTATCTATTTTAGGTGCAGAGGTACTATCAAGATCACTAAATAAACTCCACAATAATCCAGATTTCCATGGTTTCTTCATGGATATGAGGGGTACCCTGGTGAACCACTTGAGCTTTGCATATGATATTATTTTGTTTACCTCTGGAAGAAGCAAAACCTTGGAACTCATTATACAAACCTTGAAGGCCTATGAAGATACATCTGGTCAGCTCATCAATGGTGACAAAAGTCACTTCATGATACACTCAAATGCTTTAAAACTACTAGGGATATAATTAGAAGAATTACTAGTTTCAAGCAGAATCAGGGCCCCCTAACTTACCTAGGATGTCCTCTTTTTGTGTGTAGACCTAGAATTATCTACTTCTATGACCTTGTTAATAAATTTATTTGCAGGATCACAGGATGGCATACTAAACAACTAAGTTATGGAGGAAAGGTTGTGTTGATCAAACATGCCTATCCACATCCTTTCAGCAGTAACACCTTCATCCACTGTCCTTAAACAGATCCAAATGCTCATGGCTGACTTCTTTTGGGGATGGAGGAATGATAATAAGAAATATCACTGGGCTTCCAGGATGAACTTGAGTTTCCCTTATGTAGAAGAGGGGATTGGTATGAGGAATCTCCAAGATGTTTGCATGGATTTTCAATGTAAATAATGGAGGAATTTTAGGACTAAACACATGCTTTGGGGAGAGTTCTTGAAAGCAAAATATTGTCAAAGGTCTAACCCATTAGCAAAAAAAGGGACACTAGAGAGTAAATGACTTTGAAACACATGCTGCAAATCAGGAGTAAAGCTGAGCAACACATACAGTGGAGACTAAACTCTGTTTCATGCTATTTTTGGCAGGATAATTGGCTAGGATCTGTCCCTCTTCACAGTTCTCCCCCCAATAGCAACAGGTTTAATAATAACACAATATCAGAATTTTGGTGTTAAGGCCAATGGAACTGGAGCAAACTGCTACAACAGGCTAAGCTGTCAACTTGCAAACATCCTAGTTGTAGAATTACCTCTTCACCAACATCTTCCAGATCAGGCAGTTTGGAAGCTCAACAATGATGGCAAATTCACATGCTTATCAGCATGGAATGAAATCAGGGGGAAAAAACTCTAAAACTCAATTCAACTCTTTCTCATTTGGCATAAAAATATTCCTTTTAAATCATGTTTTCTAGTTTGGAGAACTTTGAGAGGAAACTCCCAACTAATGAAAAATTATCACCTTTGGTAAAGAACAAACTAATTGCTTTTGTTGTTGCAACAGGCAAGGTCTAGACATCAAAGAGCACACATTCAATAATGGAAAATTTACAGCATATGTATGGAGGATTTTTGCAGTTGCTGGAATCAACCTAGACCATTGTTCACTGAAAAATCTCATCCTTCAATGGTGGACAACTAAATACAAGAATGAGGCAGACAGATTACTCCTACAGGCCATACCCATCTTCATTTGTTGGATCTCTGGAATAACAGTGTGCTAGAAAATATGGGGGCAAACCATAAAAAATTAGCAGGGTTAAGTATGCTATCTACAAGGACAACTACAAATTATTGACAACAACATTCCCTCAAGTTAAATGGCCTTCAAATTGGAAAGGTTTAATTCAACTAGGGGAAAATTATGTCCATGATACAAAAGTAACTATGGTGGCATGGAAAAAAACCCAGAACATTGGATCAAAATCAACACTGATAGCAATGCACTTACCAACCCCGGGAAGATTGGAGCAGGTGGAATCATAAGGGATCAAACTCGGAAGATGGTGTTGCCTTTTGCAGTTTCTTTTGGTGAAGGTACAAACAATCAAGCAGAACTTGAAGCTACTATTTTTGGTTTGACCTGGGGGCTGGAACTGGGATATATGAAAATTTTGCTAGAAGTGGACTCACAGCTTTTGGTGAACTGGCTCTCACAAAAGACCAACCCCTAATGGCACATAATGACACAAGTGGAGAAGCTACAAATTCTTATCAATATGACCCAAGCATTCAAGTGCAAACACATCTTCAGAGAAGCTAATTTTTGTGGCTGATTCCTTGTCCAAACTTAGCCACACAGTATCCACTCCCCAACTTTTCATTGACATTCAATAACTACCAACAGAAACCAGAGCCTACTACCAGCTAGACATTCAGGAAATGCCCAGTTTCAGAAGGAGGAAGATCAAGAAAATCAACGAACCGGATATACAAGGTTCTAACCCCTTTTCGACTTAGCTATAACATTAAGCAATACTTCTTAGAATAGGTTAGGATAGTTGTTTTTTGCTTATTATTTCTGTAAAGGCAGAGTCCCCCTAGTTTACTTTCCTAGAATCTTTGTATCGAGAGGAATCCTCTGGTCTAGGTGCTTAGTTTCTTGGTTACCAACTTTTGTAAGGGGATGAGTTTAATTCCTTTGGAAGTTGACTCTAAACCACTATAGTCCTCTTTGTACTTTTGCTTTTATAAAAAAAAGCCCAAAATACCAAAACTCAAACATTAAATACTAAACCATAGATTTTAAACCTAAAATTCTAAACCCCTAAACCTAAAACCAAAAAAAAACTTAAATCGTAACCCTAACCATAACCCTATCCTTAACCCAAACCCTAAACCCCAAAACCTAAAACCTAAAAAATCCTAAAACCTAACCCTAACCCTAACCCTATCCTAACACGAACCCTAACCCTAACACTATCATTAACCCTAAACCTAAACCTAAAACCCTAAATCCAAAGTCTAAAATACAAAAACCCTAACATATTAAACACTAAATCATAGATATTACAACTCAAATCCTTAACCCAAAACCCTAAAACCTAAAAAAATAAACCCTAACCCTAACCCTAACCCTAACCATACCATACACCCAAAATCCCAAGCCCAAAATACCAAAACCAAAATATTGAACACTAACCATTGATATTAAACCTCAAATCCTAAACCTAAACCTAAAAACCTTTAAAAAAAACTAACCCTAACCCTAGCCCTAACCTTAACCCTAACCCTAACACTAAACCACAAACCCAAAACACTAAGCCTAAAATACAAAAATCCAAACATTAAATACTAAACAATAGATTTTAAACATCAAATGCTAAACCCTAAATAATAAAACCTAAAAAAAAACTACACCCTAACCCTTAATCCTAACCCTAACCCTAACCCTAAACCCTAAACCCTAAACCCTAAGTCCAAAATACGAAAACCCATACATTAAACACTGAACCATATATTTAAACCTCAAATCCTAAGCCAAAAATCCTAAAACCTAAAAACCATAAACCCTAACCCTAACCCTAACCTTAACCCTAACCCTAACCCTAAACCATTAACCCAAAACCCCTAGCCCAAAATACCAAAACCCAAACATTAAACACTAAACCATAGATTTTAAACCAAAAATCCTAAATCCCAAAATCTAAAACCTAAAATAAACTCTAAACCCTAACCCTAACACGAACCCTATCCCTATCCCTATCCTTAACCCTAACCCTAAACCCTAAACCCTAAAACCAAAGCCCAAAATATCAAAACCCTAACATTAAATACTAAACCATAGATATTACATCACTTTCTCACTTTCTTAATTTTCCTCTCTCTAAAAATCTCACTAGAATTTTCTCTCTAGGAGAAAGCACGCAACAGCTCTCACTTTGTAATGGTTAGTTGACTGGTACCTAATGGTAACTACCAACTTTGTCAAAATGGCGGCACAGCCGTCGGGATGGCCATTAAGGCCACCGGACCTGGACAAAATTATGCGGGAGGAAGAGACAAAGAGATTTCAACTAGAGTTACACCAAAGTTCTGCCATAGCTCTTCGAATCTGCTATCTAATGAAATGATGAACATGGCAGGTTCTATAAGAGAGATGGAAGGGATACATGATTTTATTTCCCCAGATTATCATGAAGATAATGGATCAAGGGTGAATGGGGAATCAAATTTATCTAAGGAAGAACTATCTACAAGTCAGTTCCCAAGGAATTCCACAATACCAATCGAAAATCCCCAAATATGAATTCTCTGAAAATCGCTTCAAATCGCCATTGTTGCAACCTCAAAGTTGAGGAAGCCCGGAGCAATTTTGAGGAGAGTCAATATCTGGGGATTACCCCCCACAGCTTAGGGAACATCTCACAACAATTTCAACATGTTTGGATGAGCGAATCGTCGGCAAACAAAATGTGCCCACAACGTCTGGAACTCAGGTAAAGTCGCGTACATGGGGGAATGCAAACTCACCTATTACAGGGGGTAAAAGAGAGTGTAAATGTCGGACAGCAAGTTCTTCACCAAGCGAAAACGAACGACCTCCATGGTCGTATTAAAACTTCGAGATCCCAGACGTTCTCTTTTGGGATCAACCCCATCACTCTGGAACACAACTCCACTATCATACGTCAAAGAGTAATCGAAGAACAACTCAACAATGCAATAGACCAAGGTAAGCTTCCTAATTCGAATAAAGAGTACACTAACTTAACTATGCAGGTTATTCAAGCACACAATGCAGGAGAAAGAGAAAACCAACAAAAGAGATCACAAAAGGAAGACAATATCCCCACCACGCATGAACACAGACAACGAGAACAACCCAGAACTTAACGAAAAAGGGAGAGGAAAATAATCAAGCCAATAGTAAGGGACATTCAGAACAACTACAAGGCCAAAATAAGGAGCATAATCATGGCAACAATCAGATTTGGCAAGCCAAGGATAAACAACATCACCAGCCTCCTAAAAATCCAAATCTCGGCTAAAACAGTCAGGCAACAATTACCCCAAAGTCTCTAATAATTTTGAACAGCAGAACCAGAATCAGCGCAATAATATCAACAACAAAAATACTCCTACAAATGTAAGCCAGGAAATATCTTATCCCAATCAACCCAAAAAGGACTCCAACTCATAACTAGCTCCATATACTGTGATACAATCATATGCTGCTAAGCTAAGACAAAATCACGCCAAAAGTAAGACCCATATCAAATTGACTCCACATGTGTTGACAACTAAACAAGGCTTACCAGTTGTATTGTTAAGGAAAGAGGACATTTTGGGTCCTTTAGCTGATACTTAAAAATCACTCTTATTGGGAAATTTACCAATACTATGCCTAGAATGGAAATTCTAAGAACGAGCTTCACTGTGCAAACTCAGCTGTCCAGGGGGGGGTTGAGATTGCTCATTTTAATTTGAGGTATGTTTACATAGACTTGGATAATGAGCTTCACTACAACGTGGTCTGGGCGAAGCAAAGGATGAGTATAGAAGGACAACACATGAGAATACAAATATGGACACCATTTTTCAAACCTGAAATTGAGACTCCTATAGTGCATGTGTGGGTGTCTTTGCCTGAGTTACCTTGGCATATGTACAACTTGGACTATGTTATAGGAATGGTCTCTTCTCTCTTCTGTTGGAAAAGTTCTACACCTAGATTCAGCTTCTATACAAAAAACAAGAGGTAGTCAAGCGAGAGTCAAGATTCAAGTCGACCTCACAAAGGAAAGACAAATTCAGGTTTGGATAGGATATTTGGGTGAGGAAATGACTGATGGGAAATGGCAAAAGGTAGAGTATGAGGAAATCCCAAATTATTGTTCTTACTGTCAAAACCAAGGTCACCTGGAGAGTGAATGCACCATCAAACAAAGAGACGAAAATCAAAAGAAAAGAAAGGAAACAACAGCTCGGTAGAAGGATAAAAATACCAAGAAAAAAGGCAACAAAGAAATTCAACAAACCACTCACAAAGGAAAGAAAGCAAGGGAGGAACCAGTGCAAAACAGCTTTGGAATACAAAAGGAACAACAAGCAAGACCAAACTCACAAGAAGAACAATGACAAACACAGAAATGAAAGAGCAACAACATACAAGCATCAAAAAAAGCAACCACCAACAAGGGGAACATCAAAACAACACTCAGGCAGGTATGGTATCAATCCTTACTCACAATAATTTTATTGACCTTGATGCACAGGAACAAACCAACAACAACAAAGGAGAGGAAATTGTTCAACCAAATAGCAATGCAGTCACCAATACACAGGTTGTCCCAGAAGCAGGTCTCAAAAATCAAGGTTATAAAAATAAGCATACAGACAGTAATGGTATATCAGAAGAAGAAAGAAGGAAGACCACATGTATTGACTCAAATCTTCTCAAACCCCAACAACCCCATATTGATTATGTGTGTAATCTTGATGAAGCTGTTGGAGGTGTGGATGGGGGATGTCAAGAGAACCCTACTAACTTGCAGGAAGGGGCGTCCAAAGGGTTTGCCGCATGAGGGTTCAAACATTGACAATATCTTGACCCTAAAGCCCCTACTACCATAAAAAATCAACAGCACAGGTCAAGAAATCAGAAGGTACAACAACGAAAGCAGACAGAGGAAAAAAACAAAAGTGACACAGAAAAGAACAAAGATCAACAACAAAGCAAGACAATGAATATTGAGAACTAGAACAGGGGAACTATGGCAAAATATATGGGAAATAATGCAAGCACTAGCAACCAAGGAAATACACCCAAGAGTAAAAACAAGCCTAGTAAGCAAAAGAGAGATGCTGAAAAAAAGAGACAGTAAACAGCAAGAAAATAATCAGAAGTGGATCAGGATAAGAATGAAGAAGTGTGCAAAAAGTTCATTATGGTTGATGATAATCAAACAATGAATATCACTCCTCTCCAGACTCAGTATATGACTCCTTCTAATGTTCCTCCGGACAAAATGAATCAAGTATGTCACCCTAATACGATTCAAGTTATAGATGAATATGATCCATTCAATTCAGAAGATGAAGTAGATGTGGAAAATCAATGTATACAAGATCCGGATGAAAATGCTGAAACTAGTGAGGCCTTGATCCAAGCTTTTAGTCCTCACAGTGAGGAAAAGTTAGATGATGATATTCAACAAATGGCTGACAAACAGGGTCTATCTCCAAGAGGATTTCATCAGAAAAAATTACAATTCAAGAATCAAGACATCAATACTGTCACTGCTGGCAGACCAAACACAAGGCTCTTTACATCCAAATCCACCCAATGATTAGTACAGTCGTATGGACTGTAAGGGGGATTAACACCCAAGGAGTTATGGAAAGACTTTAAATTCTCAAAAAGATGCATCACACCTCTATAATAACCATCTTGGAGCCGTTCTCAGATAGTACTCAAATTCATAATTTCAAACAACAACTTGCTATGGAGCATGCTATGAGTAACTCCAATGGCAAGATCTGGATTTTTTGGAATTTGGATGTTGTCTGTAATGTGCTAGAGGAGTATGAGCAGCAGGTAACTTGAGAAATTACTCATAATGATCTTCATACAAAATTCACCATTACTTTTGTCTATGCCAAGTGTAAGGAACACGTGAGAAGACCTCTGTGGGAGAGATTACTGCATCAGACTACTACACACACAGAGATTCCCCTTGGTGTGTAGTGGGTGATTTTAATGTGATCATATCCATTGAAGAGAATCTAGGGGGAGTGCTTTATAATATCAGAAAAAGTTTGGAATTCATTTCAGTTATAGAAGCTTGTGGTCTGATGGATCTTGGTTTCAGTGGCCAAAAATATACATGGTGCAACAAAAGAGGTATACATAGCACGATCTGGAAAAGACTTAACAGGTCAATGATCAATGATTCTTGGCTGGAAAATATGCCTCAAACCACTGTTATTCATCTCCCTTCTGTTGGTTCTTACCATTGTCCTCTACTAATGGAGATGAAGGATACAAGTGAGGAACATATTAAGTACTTCAAATTCCTAAACTGCTGGGCTGATCAAGCTAATTTTTTAGACAATGTTCAGGCTTGTTGGGAAAGGGAAGTGGAAGGTAACAGTATGTGCAGTATGTGGAGATTTCATAAGAAGCTCAAAAGACTAGCAAACACTCTTAGTGCCTGGTCTAGAGGGGAATTTGCTGATATTTTTAGAAAAGTCAAAGAATATGAAGGCAAAGTTAAAATTGCCGAAGAAGCCTTTATATACAACAACACTGATGAGAATAGAGCTGCACTCCATGAACTTAATGAAGAGTATATCAAATTCCCGAAACTAGAGGATTCTATTATGAAGCAGAAAACTCAACTCCAATGGTTTAGAGAAGGAGGCAGTAACACAAAATATTTCTAATCACTGATGAGAGGGAGGAGAAGGAGAGTTCTTATACACAGAATTCGAGGAGATGATGGGGAATGGTTACAGGGAGATGAGAACATTGCAAAAGCAGCATGTGAACATTTTCAAAAGCTCTTCACCGGAGAGGATAAAATCATCAATGAAGGCCCTCTTGATTGCATCCCCAGAATGATGAACCAAGAGAAGAATGATGCACTCATTGATACACCTACCATGAAGGAGCTCAAAGTTGTGATTTTGTCCATGAATCCCAACTCTGCTGCAGGACCAGATTGTATGAATGGTTATTTTTTTCAGAAGTGTTGGAACATTATCAAGCATGATCTCTTGAAAGTCATTCTGGCATTCTTCAGTGGACAAGATATTCCTAAGTATTTTTCCCACTCTTGTATTGTGCTTATTCCCAAAGTAAGAAATCCCAGTAAAACTTCTGAGTTCAGACCAATTAGTTTAAGCAACTTCACTAGCAAAATCATTTTGAAGTTTTTGAGTCTGAGATTGGGCCCTATTCTACCCAACCTTATTTCTCTCAATCAATCAGGATTTGTCAAAGGTAGAAGAATTACACAAAACATCATGCAGGCTCAACAAATTATCCATCAGATCAAGAAACCGAACATTGGTAGTAATGTGGTCATTAAGTTGGATATGGCCAAAGCTATGATAGGTCTCTGGTGTTTATTTTGCATTGTTCTAAGAAGATGGTCTTTGATGAGATCTTCATTGACATGGTGTGGAGATCATGGCTAATAATTGGTACTCCATCATTGTCAATGGAAAAAGACATGGTTTTTTCCATTCTACTAGAGGTTTAAAGCAAGGAGACCCTTTCACCTGCCCTATTTATTTTAGGTGCGGAAGTTTTATCTAGATCCCTCAACAGACTCCATAGCAACCCCAATTATCATGGTTCTTTATGGAGGAGAGGGCCCCAGATTAATCATCTGAGCTTTGCAAGACGACATTATTATATTCACTTCTGAAGGGTAAAATCTCTGGAATTGATTATGCATACTTTGAATTTGTATGAAGAGACTTCTGGACATATGGTTAACAAAGATAAAAGACACTTCTTGATTCACTCTAATGCTTTCAATAGCACTAGGGATAGAATTAAGAGAATTACTGGTTTCAGGCAAAAAGAGGGAATCATTACTTATCTGGGATGCCCTATCTATTCTGGAACACCAAGGATCATCTATTTTTCAAACTTGATCAACAAAGTGATTAACAGAATCACTGGCTGGAAATCCAAGATTTTGAGTTATGGAGGAAGAGACATTCTAGTCAAACATGTGCTACAATCTCTACACATACACCTAATCTCTGCTATCGCCCCTCCTTTTACTGTCCCGAAGCAGATTCAGTGTCTTATGGCTGACTTCTTCTGGGGATGGAACAATGATAAGAAAAAATACCATTGGTCATCTTGGAGGAACCTTAGCTTCTCTTATGAGGAGGGAGGTGTGGGGATGAGAAATCTGCAAGATGTATGTACAGCATTCCAATACAAACAACGGTGGACCTTTAGATCAAAACACACTCTTTGGGGGGAGCTCTTGAGAGCTAAATATTGTCAGAGATCGAAACCTATCAGCAAAAAATGGGACACTGGTGAATTCTTTATCTCGAAAAACCTCATGCACATCAAACTGAAGGTTGAGGAACATATTCATTGGAAGATAAAATCTGGAACTTGTTCTTTTTGGTGGGATAATTGGTTGGGAACTGGTCATCTAGCTAATTTCACTACTTACAGCTATAGACTCAACAACTCCACAATTGCTGAATTCCTCATTGATGGACAGTGGAACATGGAAATGGTGTTGCATCAGGCCCCACACAGTAGGGTTGCTACTATACTGGAAACTCAAATCCAGTTTCAACAAGGGGTCCCTGATCAAGCTGTTTGGAAGCTAAGTTCTGATGGGAATTTCACTTGCTCCTCTGCATGGAATGGCATCATGGAAAAGAGAATCAAGATCCAATTTTATACCTTTATTTGGCATAAGAACATTCCTTTTAAATTCTCCTTTTTGTTGTGGAGAGAATTAAAAGGAAAGCTTCCTACAAATGAAAAAAATACCAGCTTTGGCAGTGAACCAGTCGACTGTTTTTGTTGCAGCAGATCTGCATGGGATACTATCGATCATATTTTCAACACATGTCAATTTACAACACATGTGTGGAGATTTTTTGCAGTACAGGCTGGGATTAATACATAACACACCTTCCTTACTCATCGTATTATGATATGGTGGTCAACCAAGCACAACAATGAGGCTCACAAGCTCATCCTTTGTGCCACTCCTATTTTCATTTGTTGGAATTTATGGAAGAACGTGTGTGCTAGGAAATATGGAGGAAAACAATATAATGTTACTCCAGTAAAATACGCACTTTACAAAGACAATTACAAACTTTTGAGTACCACTTTTCCTTATATAAAGTGGCCCTCTAAGTCGAAGGATTTGATCAGCGTAGCAGAGAGATGTTTTCATGACACTAAAGTCACTATGGTTTCCTGGAAAAGACCTTATAAGCAATGGGTGAAGTTGAATACTGATGGTAGTGCTCTAAGGAATCCCGGAAAAATAGGGGCTAGAGGTATAATCAGACAACACAATGGTGAAATGAGCCTAACCTTTGCCACACCTTTACGGGAGGGAACCAACAACCAAGCAGAAATAGGAGCAGCTATATTTGGCATGATCTGGGCAATACAACTAGGCTACAATAACGTAATATTGGAGGTGGATTCATAGCTCTTGGTGGATTGGATCATGCTCAAAGCAAAACCTCCATGGAACATTCAAGCACAAGTACAGCAGCTTCAAGGACTCATCAGACAGACTGAACTTTTTTGGTGCAAACATACATTCAGGCAGGCAAATTTTGTTGCTGATTCACTGTCAAAACATAGCCACAAAATTAATACCCCTCAGGTATACTTCAACACCAACATCTACCAAAGGAAGCAAGAGCATATAAACTATAAGACATGATGGAGATGGCAAATTTCAAAATAAGGAAGATCAAGAGGATCAAAGAACCTCCATGAGATTGATGTAACCTCTTCAAGATAGCTATAATTCATTAATTACAGAATTATAGCTTTCTTGAATAGGTTTAGTTTAGTTTGTTTTTCCTTTATGCTATAAGGGGAGAGTCTCCCTTATTTATGATTCCTTGTTTATTTGTATCGAGAGGAGTCATCTCTTTTAGGTGCTTAGTTTCTTGGTTTTATCTGTTTTGTAAGGGTATGAGTCGACTTTCCTTTTGGAAGATTGACTACTGAACGATCATAGGATAAGAGGTAAGGTTTATGCCCCCCTTCCTTGAACTTTTTGCTTTTATTAATAATAAGGCCTAGGGATGTTGCTCAGCCCCTACCTCTCCAAGGGTAGTTCAACAAAAAACACATAGATATTACAACTCAAATCCTTAACCCCAAACCCTAAAACCTAAAAAACAAACCTAACCCTAACCCTAACCCTAAAAAAACCCTAAACCCCAAGCCCAAAATACCAAACCCAAACTTTAAACACTAAACCATTGATATTAAACCTCAAATCCTAAACCCTAAACCCAAAAATCTAAAAAAAAATAAAAAATTACCCTAACCCTAACCTTAAACCTAACCCTAACCCTAAACCATAAACCCAAAACCTTAAGCCCAAAATACCAAAACCCAAACATTAAATACTAAACCATAAATTTTAAACCTCAAATGCTAAACCCTGAACCATAAAACCTAAAAAAAACTTACACCCTAACCCTAACCTTAACCCTATACCTGAAACCCTAAACCCTAAGTCCAAAATACCCAAAGTCAAACATTAACTACTAAACCATAGATGTTAAACCTCAAATCTTAAATCACAAACCCTTAAACCAAAAAAACTAAACCCTAACCCTAATCCTAAACTAAATCCTAACCCTAACCTTAACCCTAACCCTAACCCTAACCCTAAACCATTAACCCAAAACCCCAAGCACAAAAGAGGATTTGTGAACTTCTTAGATGAAGAAACAACCTAAACCCTAACCCTAACCTTAACATTAACCCTAACCCTAATCCTACCATAAACACTAACCCCAAGCCCAAAAATACAAAAACCCAAACAATAAACACTAAACCATTGATATTAAACCTCAAATTTTACACCCTAAACCTAAAAATCTAAAAGAACCCAAACCCCTAACCCTAACCCTAACCCTAACCCTAACCTTAACCGTAACCCTAATTCTTAACTGTAAACCTGAAACCCTAAGCCCCATATACAAAAAACCAAACATGAAATACCAAACAATAGATTTTAAACCTTAATTTCTAAACCCTGAATAATAAAACCTAAAAAAAAACTACACCCTAACCCTAAACCCTAAGTCCAGAAAAAAACCTTAGTACAAAATACAAAAACCCAGACATTAAACACTAAACCATAGATTTTAAACCTCAAATTCTAAGACACAATCCTAAAACCTAAAAAACTAACCCTAACCCTAACCCTAACTCAAGCCCTAACCCTAAACCATTAACCCAAAATCCAAGTCCAAAATACCAAAACACCAAATATTAAACACTAAACTATAGATTCTAAATCGAAAATCCTAAAACCCAAAACCTAAAACCTAAAAAAAACACTAAATCCTAACCCTAACCCTATCCCTAACAGAAACCCTAACTCTAACCCTATCCTTAACCCTAAACTTAAACCCTAAACCCTAAACCCAAAGCCCAAATACCAATACCCTAACATTGAACACTAAACCATAGATATTAAAACTCAAATCCTTAAGAACAAACCCTAAAATGTAAAAAACAACCTAAACCCTAACCCAAACCCTAACATTAACCCTAACCCTAACCCTACCATAAATCCTAAACCCAAAGCCGAAAATACAAAAATCCAAACATTAAACACTAAATCATTGATATTAAACCTCAAATCTGAAACCCTAAACCCAAAAACCTAAGAAAACCTAAAACCCTAACCCTAACCTTAATCTTAACCCTAACACTAAACCATAAACTCAAAACCCTAAGCCTAAAATACCGAAACCCAAATATAAATACTAAACCATAGATTTAAACCTCAAATGCTAAACCCTGAACCATAAAACCTAAAAAAGCCTACACCCTAACCCTAATCCTAACCCTAACCCTATACCCTATACCCTATACCCTAAGTCCAAAAAAAAACCTAAGTCTAAACTATCAAAACCCAAACACTAAACACTAAACCATAGATTTTAAACCTCAAATCCTAAACACTTAACCCAAAAACCTAACCCTAATCCAAAATCATAAGCACCAAACCCTTAGCCCAAAATACCAAAACCCAAACATTAAAAACTAAATCAAAGATTTTAAAGAAAAAATCCTTAACCCCAAAACCTAAAACCTAAAAAAACCTATACCCTAACACTAACCTTATCCCTAACATGAACCCAAACCCTATCCTTAACTTTAACCCTAAACCCTAAACTCCAAACGCGAAGCAAAAAATACCAAAACCCTGTCGTTCAACACTAAACCATAGATATTACAACTCAAATCCTTAACTCCAAACCCTAAAACCTAAAAAACAACCTAAACCCTAACTCTACCATTAACCCTAAACCCCAAGCCCAAAATACAAAAACCCAAACATTAAACACTAAACCATTGATATTAAATCTCAAATCCTAAACCTAAACCCAAAAATCTAAAAAATAAAAAAACCCTAACCCTAACCCTAACCTTTACCCTAACCCTAACCCAAACATTAAATACTGAACCATAAATTTTAAACCTCAAATGCTAAACCCTGAGTCATAAACAAAAAAAACTACAGCCTAACCCTAATCCTAACCCTAACCCTAACTCTAACCCTAAACCATTACCCCGATACCCCAAGCCCAAGATACAAAATCCCAAACATTAAACACTAAAGCATAGATTTTAAACCAAATATCCTAAACCCCAAAACCTAAAACCTAAAAAAAACTAAACCCTAGCCCTAACCCTATCCTTAACACAAACCCTAACCCTAAACCTATCCTTAATCCTAACCCTAAACCCTAAAACCTAAACCAAAATCCAAAAATACAAAAGCCCTAACGTTAAACACTAAACCATAGATATTACAACTCAAATCCTTAACCCCAAACTCTAAACCTAAAAACAACCAAAACCCTAACCGTAACCCTAGTCTTAACCCTAAACCTAACCCTACCCTAAACCCTAAACCCCAAGCCCAAAATACAAAAACCTAAACAATAAACACTACACCATTGATATTAAACCTCAGATTTTACACCCGAAACCAAACAATCTAAAAGAACCCAAAACCCTAACCCTAACCTTTACTCTAACCCTAATTCTTAACAATAAACCCAAAACCCTAAGCCCAAAATACCAAAACCCAAACATCAAATACTAAATAATAGATTTTAAACCTCAAATGCTAAACCCTGAACCATAAAACCTAAAAAAAAACTACACCATAACACTATACACTAAGTCCAAAAAAAAAAAATTAGTCCAAAATACAAAAACCCAGACATTAAACACTAAACCATAGATTTTAAACCTCAACTCCTAAACCACAAACCCTAAAACCTAAAAAACATAAACCCTAACCCTAACCCTAACTCAAACCATAATCCTAAACTTAACTCTTACCCTATACCATTAACCAAAAATCCCAAGCCCAAAATAAGAAAAAAATCCAAATATTAAACACTAAAGCATAGATTTTCAACCGAAAATCCTAAGCCCCAAAACATAAAACCTAAAATAAAACACTAACCATAACCCTAACATTAACCCTAACCTAATCCTACTATAAATCCTAAACCCAAGCCCAAAATACCAAAATCCAATCATTAAACACTAAACCATTAATATTAAACCTCAAATCCTAAACCCTAAACCTAAAAACTAAGAAAACCCAAAACCCTAACCCTAACCCTAACCCTAACCTTAACCATAACCTAACTCTAAATCATAAACCCAAAATCCTAAGCCCGAAATACCAAAACCCAAACATTAAATACTAAACCATAGATTTTAAACCTCAAATGCTAAATTCTAAACCATAAAACCTAAAAATAAACCTAAACCCTAAGTCCAAAGAAAACCTTAGTCCAAAATACAAAAACCATATATTATAAACATAAACCATAGATTTTGAACCTCAAATCCTAACCAACAAACCCTAAAACCTAAAAAAAACTAAACCCTAACCGTAACCCTAACCCAAACCCTAATCCTAACTTTGACCTTAACCATAACCCTAAACCATTAATCGAAAACCCCAAGCCCAAAATACAAAAACCCAAAAATTAAACACTAAAGCATAGATTTTAAAACAAAAATCCTAAACCCCAAAACATAAAACATAAGATAAATCACTAAATTGTAACCCTAACCATATCCCTAACACGAATCCTAACTCTAACCCTATCCATAACCCTAACCCTAAACCCTAAACCCTAAACCCAAAGCTCAAAATACCAAAACTCTAACATTCAACACTAAACCACAGATATTAAAACTCAAATCCTTAACCTAAACCCTAAACCCTAAAAAACAACCTAAACTCTAACCCGAACCCTACCATAAATCCTAAACCCCAAGACCAAAGTACCAAAATCCAAATATTAAACACTAAACCATTGATATTAATCCTCAAATCCTAAACCCTAAACCCAAAAACCTAAGAAAACCCAAAACCCTAACCCTAACCCTAATCCTAACCCTAGCCTTAACCCTAACTCTAAACCATAAACCCAAAACCCTAAGCCCAAAATACCAAAACCCAAAAATTAAATACTATACCATAGATTTTAAACCTCAAATGCTAAACCCTAAACCATTAAACCTAAAAAAACCTACACTCTAACCCTAATCCTAACCTTAAACCTAACCTAATACTATAAATCCTAAACCCTAAGTCCAAAAAAACCCTAAGTTCAAAATACGAAAACCCAAACATTAAACATTAAACCATAGATTTTAAAACTAAAATCCTAAACCACAAACCTTAAAACCTAAAAAAACCTCAACCCTAACACTAACCATAACCTTAACCCTAACCCTAAACTATTAACCCGATACCCAAGCCCAAGATACAAAATCCCAAACATTAAACACTAAAGCATTGATTTTAAACCAAAATATCCTAAACCCCAAACGAAAACCTAAAAAAAAACTAAACCCTAACCCTAACCCTATCCTTAACACAAACCCTAACCCTAAGCCTATCCTTAATCTTAACCCTAAACCCTAAAACCTAAACCAAAATCCAAAAATACCAAAGCCCTAACGTTAAACACTAAACCATAGATATTACAACTCAAATCCTTAACCCCAAACTCTAAAACCCTAAAAACAACCAAAACCCTAACCCTAACCCTAGCCTTAACCCTAAACCTAACCCTACCCTAAACCCTAAACACCAAGCCCAAAATACAAAAACCTAAACAATAAACACTACACCATTGATATTAAACCTCAAATTTTACACCCGAAACCAAACAATCTAAAAGAACCCAAAACCCTAACCCTAACCTTTACTCTAACCCTAATTCTTAACAATAAACCCAAAACCCTAAGCCCAAAATACCAAAACCCAAACATCAAATACTAAATAATAGATTTTAAACCTCAAATGATAAACCCTGAACCATAAAACCTAAAAAAAACCTACACCATAACACTAAACACTAAGTCCAAAAAAAAAATAGGTTCCAAATACAAAAACCCCAGACATAAACACTAAACCATAGATTTTAAACCTCAATCCTAAACCACAAACCCTAAAACTTAAAAAACATAAACCTAACTCACCCTAACTCAAACCATAATCCTAACCTTAACCCTTACCCTATACCATTAACCAAAAATGCCAAGCCCAAAATAAGAAAAAAATCCAAACATTAACACTAAAGCATAAGATTTTCAACCGAAAATCCTAAGCCCCAAAACCTAAAACTAAAATAAAACACTAAACCTAACCCTAACATTAACCCTAACCCTAACCCTAACATAAATCCTAAACCAAGCCCAAAATACAAAAATCCAATCATTAAACACTTAAACCATTAATATTAAACCTCAAATCCTAAACCTAAACCTAAA
>JAJJBR010001243.1:0-19279 GCA_022817965.1 Solanum lycopersicoides
TCGGATCACCCAAAAAATGGTGTGCTATAGCACACGAAAAATCGATCGAAATGGGGGTATGCGCGCTTCGGGCTATTTTGACCTTGAAAATGGGTCGGAATGGCCGTGAGGGCCAACCGGATGCATAGCCAACGTCTTGACGGACGTCCACAAAAATTTTGGCACTTTTGACGTCGGGATCCGGATCACCAAAAATGGTGTGCTATAGCACACGAAAAATCGTCAAAATGGGGTATGCGCGCTTCGGGGCTATTTTGACCTTGAAAATGGGTCGGAATGGCCGTGAGGGCCAACCGGATGCATAGCCAACGTCTTGACGGACGTCCACAAAATTTTTGGCACTTTTGACGTCGGGATCCGGATCACCCAAAAAATGGTGTGCTATAGCACACGAAAATCGTCGAAATGGGGTATGCGCCTTCGGGCTATTTTGACCTTGAAAATGGGTCGGAATGGCCGTCAGGGCCAACCGGATGCATAGCCAACGTCTTGACGGACGTCCAAAAATTTTTGGCACTTTTGACATTCGGGATCCGATCACCCAAAAAATGGTGTGCTATAGCACACGAAAAATCGTCGAAATGGGGTCTGTGCGCTTCGGGGCTATTTTGACCTTGAAAATGGGTCGAATGGCCGTCAGGGCCAATCGGATGCATAGCCAACGTCTTGACGGAGTCCACAAAAATTTTTGGCACTTTTGACGTCGGGATCCGGATCACCCAAAAAATGGTGTGCTATAGCACACGAAAAATCGTCGAAATGGGGGTATGCGCGCTTCGGGGCTATTTTGACCTTGAAAATGGGTCGGAATGGCCGTCAGGGCCAACCGGATGCATAGCCAACGTCTGACGGACGTCCACAAAAATTTTTGGCACTTTTGACGTCGGGATCGGATCACCCAAAAAATGGTGTGCTATAGCACACGAAAAATCGTCGAAATGGGGGTATGCGCGCTTCGGGCTATTTTGACCTTGAAAATGGGTCGGAATGGCCGTCAGGGCCAACCGGATGCATAGCCAACGTCTTGACGGACGTCCACAAAATTTTGGCACTTTGACGTCGGGATCCGGATCACCCAAAAATGGTGTGCTATAGCACACGAAAAATCGTCGAAATGGGGGTATGCGCGCTTCGGGGCTATTTTGACCTTGAAAATGGGTCGGAATGGCCGTGGGCCAACCGGATGCATAGCCAACGTCTTGACGGACGTCCACAAAATTTTTGGCATTTTGACGTCGGGATCCGGATCACCCAAAAAATGGTGTGCTATAGCACACGAAAAATCGTCGAAATGGGGGTATGCGCGCTTCGGGGCTATTTTGACCTTGAAAATGGGTGGAATGGCCGTGGGCCAACCGGATGCATAGCCAACGTCTTGACGGACGTCCACAAAAAATTTTGGCACTTTTGACGTCGGATCCGGATCACCCAAAAATGGTGTGCTATAGCACACGAAAAATCGTCGAAATGGGGGTATGCGCGCTTCGGGGCTATTTTACCTTGAAAATGGGTGGAATGGCCGTCAGGGCCAACCGGATGCATAGCCAACGTCTTGACGGACGTCCACAAAATTTTTGGCACTTTTGACGTCGGGATCCGGATCACCCAAAAAATGGTGTGCTAAGCACACGAAAAATCGTCGAAATGGGTATGCGCTTCGGGGCTATTTTGACCTTGAAAATGGGTCGGAATGGCCGTCAGGGCCAACCGGATGCATAGCCAACGTCTTGACGGACGTCCACAAAAATTTTTGGCACTTTTGACGTCGGATCCGGATCACCAAAAAATGGTGTGCTATAGCACACGAAAAATGTCGAAATGGGTATGCGCGCTTCAGGGCTATTTTGACCTTGAAAATGGGTCAAATGGCCGTGAGGGCCAACCGGATGCATAGCCAACGTCTTGACGGACGTCCACAAAAATTTTTGGCACTTTTGACGTCGGGATCCGGATCACCCAAAAAATGGTGTGCTATAGCACACGAAAAATCATCGAAATGGGGTATGCCGCTTCGGGGCTATTTTGACCTTCAAAATGGGTCGGAATGGCCGTCAGGGCCAACCGGATGCATAGCCAACGTTTTGACGGACGTCCACAAAAATTTTGGCACTTTTGACATCGGGATCAGATCACCCAAAAAATGGTGTGCTATAGCACACGAAAAATCGTCGAAATAGGGTATGCGCGCTTCGGGGCATTTTGACCTTAAAATGGGTCGGAATGGCCGTAGGGCCAACCGGATGCATAGCCAACGTCTTGACGGACGTCCACAAAATTTTTTGGCACTTTTGACGTCGGGATCCGGATCACCAAAAAATGGTGTGCTATAGCACACGAAAAATCGTCGAAATGGGGGTATGCGCGCTTCGGGCTATTTTGACCTTGAAAATGGGTCGGAATGGCCGTCAGGGCCAACCATGCATAGCCAACGTCTTGACGGACGTCCACAAAAATTTTGGCACTTTTGACATCGGGATCCGGATCACCCAAAAAATGGTGTGCTATAGCACACGAAAAATGTCGAAATGGGGGTATGCGCGCTTCGGGGCTATTTTGACCTTGAAAATGGGTCGGAATGGCCGTCAGGGCCAACCGGATGCATAGCCAACGTCTTACAGACGTCCACAAAATGTTTTGGCAATTTTGACATCGGAATCCGGATTACCCAAAAAATGGTGTGCTATTGTCACAACCCAAAAGCATACCCTAGAAGATAGGGTACAATCTTGGATTGTAACCGGCGTCGTCGACCTTCGGAGGTCTAAGACAAGCCTCTCATATCATTCATTGCATTGACATAGTAAATTTAGCGGAAAATTTAAAACTTTTCATAGCACATCATATGCTAGAAACATCACATCGTATATATATAAAACATAAGTCATAATACATATTTAGACTCTAAGTCCCTTTTTGCCATCTTAGACTCAACAACTTTAGAGTACATTAAGGATAAAATCCTTAAGACATAATACAAAGCTATACATTACTAAATAGACTTTACAATAGGGACATTAGTAGGACATCCTTGAACTTAAGGATTCCTTTCCTTGAGCTTGGGAAATCACCTATCAAGCTCCCCAATCATAGACCTTCTTTAAGCATTCCAATACCTACACTTTGTGTAAAAAGTAAAGAAGAATGGGATTAGCACAAGAATGTACTAAGTATGGCAACCATGCGAAAACATGCATTTAAAAGGGACATTTTCTTTGAAATCATACTTCATGCTATTTTGAGTAAATCATCATAAAACCTTTATTAATATCATTTATATCATCCACTTACTTCATAGTAACACAATCAAAGACCAAACATCATAGAAAAGCACATATAGAATATAAGTACACATAGAGGTCACTTTACAGTGAACTTACCCTTCTTAGCATTTAACTCTTTCTTTCCATTCATTAACCTCCTAAGTAATCCTTTAGGGATACTTGGTGCAATGCATCACCTTAGGAACATAAGAGAAAACCATACATAGCATCTACACAAGACAATACATGCCATCGTAGAAGTATAGTACAATATAATCATAGTCAAACCAAGACTACAATATCATACATAAAGGACACATACACAATCATAAGTATTAAGGTACCTTCCTAAGACTTCCTAAGGAGTCACTTGTGCAATGTCTAGATGGGTTCATTACTTCCACCTATCCTAAGTAACTTACCTTAAGTCCTCCTAGTTAGGATGCTATTCAATTACTTCCATTGTCCATTTTACTTTAGGGAAACCATAGCCTTAACCGACACTAAGACCATGGGTGCTAATCATGGAATTTGGTGTTGTAGAGCCTTACACCAAAGGAAGGTGTTACTACCTAGCCAAGGTAGAACATTAACATATATGCTAGCATATCAAGTGAATTCACTTTGCTAGATCCTATGTGGCAAGCATAGTTTATGGAACTAAGAGGTAGATATCCCTATTCATACCATATGGTAAAGTGGGCCGCTCCTCATGGGAATCCCTTAAAGTGACATATCCATCGAACATGGAAGTTATCATCACATGGGCAACTTCTAGGATGAATCTTTCCTTCTAGGGATAAGTCATCACCTCCCATTGTCAAGTTCGCTCGGTGCTAAGCTAGGTTCCCTTTATTTGAAAAGCCTTTATTACGTTTATTTATAAAACATAAGCTTTAAAATATCCATCACTCATGTGCTTATAGCATATTCAAGCACCTATCTAGAATTTATAGCATTCTTGGGCACCCCTCTCAAGGCCCCTCTATTAACTAGATCATCATTCATGTGGGTGAGTGTATACATAGATGTGAACAAACCTTTCACATAACACATAAAGTCACACATGCTCATATATCAATGTATAAGTCTATAGGCATAACTATATGAGTAATACTTTCATATAAACCTACTAAGACACTATACACATTCATACCTCATCATATCATATACATCATATTCATAACATATTCATATAATCATCCTTCACATGCATAAGAACCAAACCTAGGAACTATCCTATCAAGATACACATGTGCAATGCATAGACAAGTCCATACCCTTGTCCACACTAGTACACCTATCAAGTCATCCTAGTAAGGGAATACAAGTCATACATTCATAAACATCACCTTAACATACATAGTAGTAGAGACTAGTGAATATGAAAACTACCTTACATTTAGACACCATGAGTTATACTACTTATAATATGCATGTAAGTGAGAGTGTGTGTACATTAACCAACATGATCACATAATGGCTATCAATACCATCTTAAGTCAACCACACTATTAGACCACATTATACTTCAAGCTCATAGCGCACAACACATAATAGCATAGAAGACAAGACTATACATACATTATAATCAAGACTCCTAACTTTAGCTATTTACACTTCCATATAAGGGATACGTGGGTAGAGGTTATTAACCTCTCTAACACATCAATAGCAGCACCTATACAATACCCTAACATGATTATACACATGCCCATACAATAGCCACATAACCTAATTCACAACTAGAATAGGAAAGTAGGCATAATCTTCTCATAGTATCATTTTAAGCACATGTTCATAAGTTCATCAATTTGCCTTCATGGCCATGGTCAACACATATGTAATGACAATAAAGTAAACACCGCCACCATAAGTGGACCATACCACACAATGCCATACAAGGCTTCATCAACATTACTATAAAGAATAGAGAAGTAGAAGAGTAAAGAGAATAAACATTCTTACCAAATTCTCATCCTTTGATCATCATTGATCAATACACCTTATTCATCAATAAAACACATATATGGCAGTAGATAAATGTACTTTAAACATATAAGAAACCATGTACAAGTCACTACAAGATTATACCATAACGTAATACAACATATCAACATACTAGGAAAGTAGGATAACATAGATCATTAGCTAATCTTCCCTAACATTGATTTTAGACCATAGTTCATACATATACAAGTCTAAGGCAGTAGCTAATTATGTAAGAAATCAAGCCTAAGTCATGCATCATCTAATCACAATTCAAGATCCATCACATACTTAGCCTCTTGACTTCATAGCCTAAAAGAATCTATACCAATTCATGCAAGACCTTCTTAATTAGAACATTAAGGATTTATACCTATAAAATTCATCCATTACATCACCCTAAAACAGTAGCTACAACAGTTCATACATAATCAAGAGTCTACTCAACCGATCTCAAAATCGACTTCAAGACAACATGTAGAAACATAGGCTATTCATGTTCAATTCTTCATATATTTATCATCATGGACTGATCATCATCAATTCAACATCAATTAATGTAAATAACAATAACCACAAGCAATTCAACGTAAGAGAATCACCAATTCATCAAGAACAAGCCATAATCACAAAGCCCATGCAAAGGCTAAACCAATTTTGGAAGGAACATGGGTTCATCATGCAATTGGAGTGAAAACACATTTAAATCATTGTATTAACTTCAATTAATCATGATTCAATCATTAAAAAGCTTTTGAGAAAGAACCCATGGCTAGATTAGAAGATTGGAAACTTGATCATAAGGTTTCTTTTGAAAACATTGTGAATGGCTCTCTAGATGAAAAGATAACTAGAGATGAAGATCACCATACATTTGCCTATAAGAAAACCTCTAAAACTTCATGATTCATCCATGGAAAACCCAGCTTGAATCTGTTCTTGAGCTTCACCAACAATGGTGGTTTTAGAGAGAACATTTTTGGAGGGAAAGGCTTAAAATATGTGAGAGGGTTTGGGAATGGGTTGATCACGTTTTTAAAGACTTATATACACCTAAAATTACTTAATTAAACCTATTATAGTCAGGTTAGGACGTGGGGTGAATTTACCATTCACCCCTTTAAGTGGCAGCACGCAGGCAACCAACTCGCAGGCAGCCGCGACGAGGGCCATGACGGGGCGTCATGGCCATGACAGGCCGTGGCAGCCATCCGTCGCAGGGGACTTAGCCAATTCTTGGCTTAAGACCTGCCCAAGTCAAGTCTCCTTCGATGAGACCTGCTTGACGGTCCGTTGGTGGCCCAACGGTCCGTCATTGGGTCCGTCAAGGACACTGCCCAGGCAGTGTATAGGTAGCCTTGGGGTCCTTCTTTTGGGGCCTCTTGTGGGGCCCTTTAGAAGTCGTACCCGGACGTTTCCAACGCGATTACAAACCTTAACATGTTATAGACCTACCACATAAGTTTCATCCAAAACAAACACCTACAAGACGTCCAAACAGCCTTGACCCCAACATGACATACGATGAGCGCCTTAGGGGCTATCTTTCGAATGTCTTAGACGTTCTTGGGCATTTGACCTCCAAACTTCACGAAACTTCATACAATTACATTAAACATCATTTAAAACCATTTCAAGACTTATTTGACTCATTTCACACAACTTAGGCATGCATACACACATGAGGCACATAAGCGACTATTCGACTTCCAAATCACTTCAAACTTTCCACACTGACTCTATATGACATAATAAGGCATTTTAGGACCTTATAACGTTAAGACGAACATGTTAGGCTCTAGACACCTTATCTCATTTTCGAGGTCTTACAGCTATAGCACACGAAAAATCATCGAAATGGGGGTATGCGCGCTTTGGGGCTATTTTGACCTTGAAAATGGGTCGGAATGGCCGTCAGGGCCAACCGGATGCATATCCAACATTTTGACGGACGTCCTTTGGCACTTTTGACGTCGGATCCGGATCACCCAAAAAATGGTGTGCTATAGCACACGAAAAATCGTCGAAATGGGGTATGCGCGCTTCGGGGCTATTTTGACCTTGAAAATGGGTCGGAATGGCCGTCAGGGCCAACCGGATGCATAGCCAACGTCTTGACGGACGTCCACAAATTTTTGGCACTTTTGACATCGGGATCCGGATCACCCAAAAAAGGTGTGCTATAGCACACGAAAAATCGTCGAAATGGGGGTATGCGCTTCGGGGCTATTTTGACCTTCAAAATGGGTCGGAATGGCCGTCAGGGCCAACCGGATGCATAGCCAACGTCTTGACGGACGTCCACAATTTTGGCACTTTTGACGTCGGGATCCGGATCACCCAAAAAATGGTGTGCTATAGCACACGAAAAATCGTCGAAATGGGGGTATGCGCGCTTCGGGGCTATTTTGACCTTCAAAATGGGTCGGAATGGCCGTCAGGGCCAACCGGATGCATAGCCAACGTCTTGACGGACGTCCAAAAATTTTGGCACTTTTGACGTCGGGATCCGGATCACCCAAAAAATGGTGTGCTATAGCACACGAAAAATCGTCGAAATGGGGGTATGCGCTTCGGGGCTATTTTGACCTTGAAAATGGGTCGGAATGGCCGTCAGGGCCAACCGGATGCATAGCCAACGTCTTGACGGACGTCCACAAAATTTTTGGCACTTTTGACGTCGGGATCCGGATCACCCAAAAAATGGTGTGCTATAGCACACGAAAAATCGTCGAAATGGGGGTATGCGCGCTTCGGGGCTATTTTGACCTTGAAAATGGGTCGGAATGGCCGTCAGGGCCAACCGGATGCATAGCCAACGTCTTGACGGACGTCCACAAAATTTTGGCACTTTTGACGTCGGGATCCGGATCACCCAAAAAATGGTGTGCTATAGCACACGAAAAATCGTCGAAATGGGGGTATGCGCGCTTCGGGGCTATTTTGACCTTGAAAATGGGTCGGAATGGCCGTCAGGGCCAACCGGATGCATAGCCAACGTCTTGACGGACGTCCACAAAATTTTGGCACTTTTGACGTCGGGATCCGGATCACCCAAAAAATGGTGTGCTATAGCACACGAAAAATCGTCGAAATGGGGGTATGCGCGCTTCGGGGCTATTTTGACCTTGAAAATGGGTCGGAATGGCCGTCAGGGCCAACCGGATGCATAGCCAACGTCTTGACGGACGTCCACAAAAATTTGGCACTTTTGACGTCGGGATCCGGATCACCCAAAAAATGGTGTGCTATAGCACACGAAAAATCGTCGAAATGGGGGTATGCGCGCTTCGGGGCTATTTTGACCTTGAAAATGGGTCGGAATGGCCGTCAGGGCCAACCGGATGCATAGCCAACGTCTTGACGGACGTCCACAAAAATTTTTGGCACTTTTGACGTCGGGATCCGGATCACCCAAAAAATGGTGTGCTATAGCACACGAAAAATCGTCGAAATGGGGTATGCGCGCTTCGGGGCTATTTTGACCTTGAAAATGGGTCGGAATGGCCGTCAGGGCCAACCGGATGCATAGCCAACGTCTTGACGGACGTCCACAAAATTTTTGGCACTTTTGACGTCGGGATCCGGATCACCCAAAAAATGGTGTGCTATAGCACACGAAAAATCGTCGAAATGGGGTATGCGCGCTTCGGGGCTATTTTGACCTTGAAAATGGGTCGGAATGGCCGTCAGGGCCAACCGGATGCATAGCCAACGTCTTGACGGACGTCCACAAAAATTTTGGCACTTTTGACGTCGGGATCCGGATCACCCAAAAAATGGTGTGCTATAGCACACGAAAAATCGTCGAAATGGGGGTATGCGCGCTTCGGGGCTATTTTGACCTTGAAAATGGGTCGGAATGGCCGTCAGGGCCAACCGGATGCATAGCCAACGTCTTGACGGACGTCCACAAAAATTTTGGCACTTTTGACGTCGGGATCCGGATCACCCAAAAAATGGTGTGCTATAGCACACGAAAAATCGTCGAAATGGGGGTATGCGCGCTTCGGGGCTATTTTGACCTTGAAAATGGGTCGGAATGGCCGTCAGGGCCAACCGGATGCATAGCCAACGTCTTGACGGACGTCCACAAAAATTTTGGCACTTTTGACGTCGGGATCCGGATCACCCAAAAAATGGTGTGCTATAGCACACGAAAAATCGTCGAAATGGGGTATGCGCGCTTCGGGGCTATTTTGACCTTGAAAATGGGTCGGAATGGCCGTCAGGGCCAACCGGATGCATAGCCAACGTCTTGACGGACGTCCACAAAAATTTTGGCACTTTTGACGTCGGGATCCGGATCACCCAAAAAATGGTGTGCTATAGCACACGAAAAATCGTCGAAATGGGGGTATGCGCGCTTCGGGGCTATTTTGACCTTGAAAATGGGTCGGAATGGCCGTCAGGGCCAACCGGATGCATAGCCAACGTCTTGACGGACGTCCACAAAAATTTTGGCACTTTTGACGTCGGGATCCGGATCACCCAAAAAATGGTGTGCTATAGCACACGAAAAATCGTCGAAATGGGGGTATGCGCGCTTCGGGGCTATTTTGACCTTGAAAATGGGTCGGAATGGCCGTCAGGGCCAACCGGATGCATAGCCAACGTCTTGACGGACGTCCACAAAAATTTTTGGCACTTTTGACGTCGGGATCCGGATCACCCAAAAAATGGTGTGCTATAGCACACGAAAAATCGTCGAAATGGGGGTATGCGCGCTTCGGGGCTATTTTGACCTTGAAAATGGGTCGGAATGGCCGTCAGGGCCAACCGGATGCATAGCCAACGTCTTGACGGACGTCCACAAAATTTTGGCACTTTTGACGTCGGGATCCGGATCACCCAAAAAATGGTGTGCTATAGCACACGAAAAATCGTCGAAATGGGGGTATGCGCGCTTCGGGGCTATTTTGACCTTGAAAATGGGTCGGAATGGCCGTCAGGGCCAACCGGATGCATAGCCAACGTCTTGACGGACGTCCACAAAATTTTTGGCACTTTTGACGTCGGGATCCGGATCACCCAAAAAATGGTGTGCTATAGCACACGAAAAATCGTCGAAATGGGGGTATGCGCGCTTCGGGGCTATTTTGACCTTGAAAATGGGTCGGAATGGCCGTCAGGGCCAACCGGATGCATAGCCAACGTCTTGACGGACGTCCACAAAAATTTTTGGCACTTTTGACGTCGGGATCCGGATCACCCAAAAAATGGTGTGCTATAGCACACGAAAAATCGTCGAAATGGGGGTATGCGCGCTTCGGGGCTATTTTGACCTTGAAAATGGGTCGGAATGGCCGTCAGGGCCAACCGGATGCATAGCCAACGTCTTGACGGACGTCCACAAAAATTTTGGCACTTTTGACGTCGGGATCCGGATCACCCAAAAAATGGTGTGCTATAGCACACGAAAAATCGTCGAAATGGGGGTATGCGCGCTTCGGGGCTATTTTGACCTTGAAAATGGGTCGGAATGGCCGTCAGGGCCAACCGGATGCATAGCCAACGTCTTGACGGACGTCCACAAAATTTTTGGCACTTTTGACGTCGGGATCCGGATCACCCAAAAAATGGTGTGCTATAGCACACGAAAAATCGTCGAAATGGGGGTATGCGCGCTTCGGGGCTATTTTGACCTTGAAAATGGGTCGGAATGGCCGTCAGGGCCAACCGGATGCATAGCCAACGTCTTGACGGACGTCCAAAAATTTTGGCACTTTTGACGTCGGGATCCGGATCACCCAAAAAATGGTGTGCTATAGCACACGAAAAATCGTCGAAATGGGGGTATGCGCGCTTCGGGGCTATTTTGACCTTGAAAATGGGTCGGAATGGCCGTCAGGGCCAACCGGATGCATAGCCAACGTCTTGACGGACGTCCACAAAATTTTGGCACTTTTGACGTCGGGATCCGGATCACCCAAAAAATGGTGTGCTATAGCACACGAAAAATCGTCGAAATGGGGGTATGCGCGCTTCGGGGCTATTTTGACCTTGAAAATGGGTCGGAATGGCCGTCAGGGCCAACCGGATGCATAGCCAACGTCTTGACGGACGTCCACAAAAATTTTTGGCACTTTTGACGTCGGGATCCGGATCACCCAAAAAATGGTGTGCTATAGCACACGAAAAATCGTCGAAATGGGGGTATGCGCGCTTCGGGGCTATTTTGACCTTGAAAATGGGTCGGAATGGCCGTCAGGGCCAACCGGATGCATAGCCAACGTCTTGACGGACGTCCACAAAATTTTGGCACTTTTGACGTCGGGATCCGGATCACCCAAAAAATGGTGTGCTATAGCACACGAAAAATCGTCGAAATGGGGGTATGCGCGCTTCGGGGCTATTTTGACCTTGAAAATGGGTCGGAATGGCCGTCAGGGCCAACCGGATGCATAGCCAACGTCTTGACGGACGTCCACAAAATTTTGGCACTTTTGACGTCGGGATCCGGATCACCCAAAAAATGGTGTGCTATAGCACACGAAAAATCGTCGAAATGGGGGTATGCGCGCTTCGGGGCTATTTTGACCTTGAAAATGGGTCGGAATGGCCGTCAGGGCCAACCGGATGCATAGCCAACGTCTTGACGGACGTCCACAAAAATTTTGGCACTTTTGACGTCGGGATCCGGATCACCCAAAAAATGGTGTGCTATAGCACACGAAAAATCGTCGAAATGGGGGTATGCGCGCTTCGGGGCTATTTTGACCTTGAAAATGGGTCGGAATGGCCGTCAGGGCCAACCGGATGCATAGCCAACGTCTTGACGGACGTCCACAAAATTTTTGGCACTTTTGACGTCGGGATCCGGATCACCCAAAAAATGGTGTGCTATAGCACACGAAAAATCGTCGAAATGGGGGTATGCGCGCTTCGGGGCTATTTTGACCTTGAAAATGGGTCGGAATGGCCGTCAGGGCCAACCGGATGCATAGCCAACGTCTTGACGGACGTCCACAAAAATTTTTGGCACTTT
The DNA here is from genome assembly GCA_022817965.1 of Solanum lycopersicoides. Lineage (NCBI taxonomy): Eukaryota > Viridiplantae > Streptophyta > Magnoliopsida > Solanales > Solanaceae > Solanum > Solanum lycopersicoides. The sequence goes on from JAJJBR010001243.1 coordinate 12,238, forward strand.
TGACGTCGGGATCCGGATCACCCAAAAAATGGTGTGCTATAGCACACGAAAAATCGTCGAAATGGGGGTATGCGCGCTTCGGGGCTATTTTGACCTTGAAAATGGGTCGGAATGGCCGTCAGGGCCAACCGGATGCATAGCCAACGTCTTGACGGACGTCCACAAAAATTTTGGCACTTTTGACGTCGGGATCCGGATCACCCAAAAAATGGTGTGCTATAGCACACGAAAAATCGTCGAAATGGGGGTATGCGCGCTTCGGGGCTATTTTGACCTTGAAAATGGGTCGGAATGGCCGTCAGGGCCAACCGGATGCATAGCCAACGTCTTGACGGACGTCCACAAAAATTTTTGGCACTTTTGACGTCGGGATCCGGATCACCCAAAAAATGGTGTGCTATAGCACACGAAAAATCGTCGAAATGGGGGTATGCGCGCTTCGGGGCTATTTTGACCTTGAAAATGGGTCGGAATGGCCGTCAGGGCCAACCGGATGCATAGCCAACGTCTTGACGGACGTCCACAAAATTTTGGCACTTTTGACGTCGGGATCCGGATCACCCAAAAAATGGTGTGCTATAGCACACGAAAAATCGTCGAAATGGGGGTATGCGCGCTTCGGGGCTATTTTGACCTTGAAAATGGGTCGGAATGGCCGTCAGGGCCAACCGGATGCATAGCCAACGTCTTGACGGACGTCCACAAAATTTTTGGCACTTTTGACGTCGGGATCCGGATCACCCAAAAAATGGTGTGCTATAGCACACGAAAAATCGTCGAAATGGGGGTATGCGCGCTTCGGGGCTATTTTGACCTTGAAAATGGGTCGGAATGGCCGTCAGGGCCAACCGGATGCATAGCCAACGTCTTGACGGACGTCCACAAAAATTTTGGCACTTTTGACGTCGGGATCCGGATCACCCAAAAAATGGTGTGCTATAGCACACGAAAAATCGTCGAAATGGGGGTATGCGCGCTTCGGGGCTATTTTGACCTTGAAAATGGGTCGGAATGGCCGTCAGGGCCAACCGGATGCATAGCCAACGTCTTGACGGACGTCCACAAAATTTTTGGCACTTTTGACGTCGGGATCCGGATCACCCAAAAAATGGTGTGCTATAGCACACGAAAAATCGTCGAAATGGGGGTATGCGCGCTTCGGGGCTATTTTGACCTTGAAAATGGGTCGGAATGGCCGTCAGGGCCAACCGGATGCATAGCCAACGTCTTGACGGACGTCCACAAAAATTTTGGCACTTTTGACGTCGGGATCCGGATCACCCAAAAAATGGTGTGCTATAGCACACGAAAAATCGTCGAAATGGGGGTATGCGCGCTTCGGGGCTATTTTGACCTTGAAAATGGGTCGGAATGGCCGTCAGGGCCAACCGGATGCATAGCCAACGTCTTGACGGACGTCCACAAAATTTTTGGCACTTTTGACGTCGGGATCCGGATCACCCAAAAAATGGTGTGCTATAGCACACGAAAAATCGTCGAAATGGGGGTATGCGCGCTTCGGGGCTATTTTGACCTTGAAAATGGGTCGGAATGGCCGTCAGGGCCAACCGGATGCATAGCCAACGTCTTGACGGACGTCCACAAAAATTTTGGCACTTTTGACGTCGGGATCCGGATCACCCAAAAAATGGTGTGCTATAGCACACGAAAAATCGTCGAAATGGGGGTATGCGCGCTTCGGGGCTATTTTGACCTTGAAAATGGGTCGGAATGGCCGTCAGGGCCAACCGGATGCATAGCCAACGTCTTGACGGACGTCCACAAAATTTTGGCACTTTTGACGTCGGGATCCGGATCACCCAAAAAATGGTGTGCTATAGCACACGAAAAATCGTCGAAATGGGGGTATGCGCGCTTCGGGGCTATTTTGACCTTGAAAATGGGTCGGAATGGCCGTCAGGGCCAACCGGATGCATAGCCAACGTCTTGACGGACGTCCACAAAATTTTTGGCACTTTTGACGTCGGGATCCGGATCACCCAAAAAATGGTGTGCTATAGCACACGAAAAATCGTCGAAATGGGGGTATGCGCGCTTCGGGGCTATTTTGACCTTGAAAATGGGTCGGAATGGCCGTCAGGGCCAACCGGATGCATAGCCAACGTCTTGACGGACGTCCACAAAATTTTTGGCACTTTTGACGTCGGGATCCGGATCACCCAAAAAATGGTGTGCTATAGCACACGAAAAATCGTCGAAATGGGGGTATGCGCGCTTCGGGGCTATTTTGACCTTGAAAATGGGTCGGAATGGCCGTCAGGGCCAACCGGATGCATAGCCAACGTCTTGACGGACGTCCACAAAATTTTGGCACTTTTGACGTCGGGATCCGGATCACCCAAAAAATGGTGTGCTATAGCACACGAAAAATCGTCGAAATGGGGGTATGCGCGCTTCGGGGCTATTTTGACCTTGAAAATGGGTCGGAATGGCCGTGAGGGCCAACCGGATGCATAGCCAACGTCTTGACGGACGTCCACAAAAATTTTTGGCACTTTTGACGTCGGGATCCGGATCACCCAAAAAATGGTGTGCTATAGCACACGAAAAATCGTCGAAATGGGGGTATGCGCGCTTCGGGGCTATTTTGACCTTGAAAATGGGTCGGAATGGCCGTCAGGGCCAACCGGATGCATAGCCAACGTCTTGACGGACGTCCACAAAAATTTTTGGCACTTTTGACGTCGGGATCCGGATCACCCAAAAAATGGTGTGCTATAGCACACGAAAAATCGTCGAAATGGGGGTATGCGCGCTTCGGGGCTATTTTGACCTTGAAAATGGGTCGGAATGGCCGTCAGGGCCAACCGGATGCATAGCCAACGTCTTGACGGACGTCCACAAAATTTTTGGCACTTTTGACGTCGGGATCCGGATCACCCAAAAAATGGTGTGCTATAGCACACGAAAAATCGTCGAAATGGGGGTATGCGCGCTTCGGGGCTATTTTGACCTTGAAAATGGGTCGGAATGGCCGTCAGGGCCAACCGGATGCATAGCCAACGTCTTGACGGACGTCCACAAAATTTTGGCACTTTTGACGTCGGGATCCGGATCACCCAAAAAATGGTGTGCTATAGCACACGAAAAATCGTCGAAATGGGGTATGCGCGCTTCGGGGCTATTTTGACCTTGAAAATGGGTCGGAATGGCCGTCAGGGCCAACCGGATGCATAGCCAACGTCTTGACGGACGTCCACAAAATTTTGGCACTTTTGACGTCGGGATCCGGATCACCCAAAAAATGGTGTGCTATAGCACACGAAAAATCGTCGAAATGGGGGTATGCGCGCTTCGGGGCTATTTTGACCTTGAAAATGGGTCGGAATGGCCGTCAGGGCCAACCGGATGCATAGCCAACGTCTTGACGGACGTCCACAAAATTTTGGCACTTTTGACGTCGGGATCCGGATCACCCAAAAAATGGTGTGCTATAGCACACGAAAAATCGTCGAAATGGGGGTATGCGCGCTTCGGGGCTATTTTGACCTTGAAAATGGGTCGGAATGGCCGTCAGGGCCAACCGGATGCATAGCCAACGTCTTGACGGACGTCCACAAAATTTTTGGCACTTTTGACGTCGGGATCCGGATCACCCAAAAAATGGTGTGCTATAGCACACGAAAAATCGTCGAAATGGGGGTATGCGCGCTTCGGGGCTATTTTGACCTTGAAAATGGGTCGGAATGGCCGTCAGGGCCAACCGGATGCATAGCCAACGTCTTGACGGACGTCCACAAAATTTTGGCACTTTTGACGTCGGGATCCGGATCACACCAAAAAATGGTGTGCTATAGCACACGAAAAATCGTCGAAATGGGGGTATGCGCGCTTCGGGGCTATTTTGACCTTGAAAATGGGTCGGAATGGCCGTCAGGGCCAACCGGATGCATAGCCAACGTCTTGACGGACGTCCACAAAAATTTTGGCACTTTTGACGTCGGGATCCGGATCACCCAAAAAATGGTGTGCTATAGCACACGAAAAATCGTCGAAATGGGGGTATGCGCGCTTCGGGGCTATTTTGACCTTGAAAATGGGTCGGAATGGCCGTCAGGGCCAACCGGATGCATAGCCAACGTCTTGACGGACGTCCACAAAAATTTTGGCACTTTTGACGTCGGGATCCGGATCACCCAAAAAATGGTGTGCTATAGCACACGAAAAATCGTCGAAATGGGGGTATGCGCGCTTCGGGGCTATTTTGACCTTGAAAATGGGTCGGAATGGCCGTCAGGGCCAACCGGATGCATAGCCAACGTCTTGACGGACGTCCACAAAATTTTGGCACTTTTGACGTCGGGATCCGGATCACCCAAAAAATGGTGTGCTATAGCACACGAAAAATCGTCGAAATGGGGGTATGCGCGCTTCGGGGCTATTTTGACCTTGAAAATGGGTCGGAATGGCCGTCAGGGCCAACCGGATGCATAGCCAACGTCTTGACGGACGTCCACAAAAATTTTGGCACTTTTGACGTCGGGATCCGGATCACCCAAAAAATGGTGTGCTATAGCACACGAAAAATCGTCGAAATGGGGGTATGCGCGCTTCGGGGCTATTTTGACCTTGAAAATGGGTCGGAATGGCCGTCAGGGCCAACCGGATGCATAGCCAACGTCTTGACGGACGTCCACAAAATTTTGGCACTTTTGACGTCGGGATCCGGATCACCCAAAAAATGGTGTGCTATAGCACACGAAAAATCGTCGAAATGGGGGTATGCGCGCTTCGGGGCTATTTTGACCTTGAAAATGGGTCGGAATGGCCGTCAGGGCCAACCGGATGCATAGCCAACGTCTTGACGGACGTCCACAAAATTTTGGCACTTTTGACGTCGGGATCCGGATCACCCAAAAAATGGTGTGCTATAGCACACGAAAAATCGTCGAAATGGGGGTATGCGCGCTTCGGGGCTATTTTGACCTTGAAAATGGGTCGGAATGGCCGTCAGGGCCAACCGGATGCATAGCCAACGTCTTGACGGACGTCCACAAAATTTTGGCACTTTTGACGTCGGGATCCGGATCACCCAAAAAATGGTGTGCTATAGCACACGAAAAATCGTCGAAATGGGGGTATGCGCGCTTCGGGGCTATTTTGACCTTGAAAATGGGTCGGAATGGCCGTCAGGGCCAACCGGATGCATAGCCAACGTCTTGACGGACGTCCACAAAATTTTTGGCACTTTTGACGTCGGGATCCGGATCACCCAAAAAATGGTGTGCTATAGCACACGAAAAATCGTCGAAATGGGGGTATGCGCGCTTCGGGGCTATTTTGACCTTGAAAATGGGTCGGAATGGCCGTCAGGGCCAACCGGATGCATAGCCAACGTCTTGACGGACGTCCACAAAATTTTTGGCACTTTTGACGTCGGGATCCGGATCACCCAAAAAATGGTGTGCTATAGCACACGAAAAATCGTCGAAATGGGGGTATGCGCGCTTCGGGGCTATTTTGACCTTGAAAATGGGTCGGAATGGCCGTCAGGGCCAACCGGATGCATAGCCAACGTCTTGACGGACGTCCACAAAATTTTTGGCACTTTTGACGTCGGGATCCGGATCACCCAAAAAATGGTGTGCTATAGCACACGAAAAATCGTCGAAATGGGGGTATGCGCGCTTCGGGGCTATTTTGACCTTGAAAATGGGTCGGAATGGCCGTCAGGGCCAACCGGATGCATAGCCAACGTCTTGACGGACGTCCACAAAATTTTTGGCACTTTTGACGTCGGGATCCGGATCACCCAAAAAATGGTGTGCTATAGCACACGAAAAATCGTCGAAATGGGGGTATGCGCGCTTCGGGGCTATTTTGACCTTGAAAATGGGTCGGAATGGCCGTCAGGGCCAACCGGATGCATAGCCAACGTCTTGACGGACGTCCACAAAATTTTGGCACTTTTGACGTCGGGATCCGGATCACCCAAAAAATGGTGTGCTATAGCACACGAAAAATCGTCGAAATGGGGGTATGCGCGCTTCGGGGCTATTTTGACCTTGAAAATGGGTCGGAATGGCCGTCAGGGCCAACCGGATGCATAGCCAACGTCTTGACGGACGTCCACAAAAATTTTGGCACTTTTGACGTCGGGATCCGGATCACCCAAAAAATGGTGTGCTATAGCACACGAAAAATCGTCGAAATGGGGGTATGCGCGCTTCGGGGCTATTTTGACCTTGAAAATGGGTCGGAATGGCCGTCAGGGCCAACCGGATGCATAGCCAACGTCTTGACGGACGTCCACAAAAATTTTGGCACTTTTGACGTCGGGATCCGGATCACCCAAAAAATGGTGTGCTATAGCACACGAAAAATCGTCGAAATGGGGGTATGCGCGCTTCGGGGCTATTTTGACCTTGAAAATGGGTCGGAATGGCCGTCAGGGCCAACCGGATGCATAGCCAACGTCTTGACGGACGTCCACAAAAATTTTGGCACTTTTGACGTCGGGATCCGGATCACCCAAAAAATGGTGTGCTATAGCACACGAAAAATCGTCGAAATGGGGGTATGCGCGCTTCGGGCTATTTTGACCTTGAAAATGGGTCGGAATGGCCGTCAGGGCCAACCGGATGCATAGCCAACGTCTTGACGGACGTCCACAAAATTTTTTGGCACTTTTGACGTCGGGATCCGGATCACCCAAAAAATGGTGTCTATAGCACACGAAAAATCATCGAAATGGGGTATGCGCGCTTCGGGGCTATTTTGACCTTGAAAATGGGTCGGAATGGCCGTGAGGGCCAACCGGATGCATAGCCAACGTCTTGACGGACGTCCACAAATATTTTGGCACTTTTGACGTCGGGATCCGGATCACCCAAAAATGGTGTGCTATAGCAACAAAAAATCGTCGAAATGGGGGTATGCGCGCTTCGGGGCTATTTTGACCTTGAAAATGGGTCGGAATGGCCGTCAGGGCCAACCGATGCATAGCCAACGTCTTGACGGACGTCCACAAAAATTTTTGGCACTTTTTGACGTCGGATCCGGATCACCCAAAAAATGGTGT
>JAJJBR010001244.1:0-12341 GCA_022817965.1 Solanum lycopersicoides
AAATAAGTTTAATAAGTATTAATTACATACTAAATACTGAAAGAAAGTAAAATTAGATTATGTCTTTTAAATTGTCTAAACATATGTAAAACTAAAAAAACAATATTCATTGATATTGTCATTCGTAGTGTCGAATTGATTCTCTTTTTGCATTAATATTAATTTGATTTTGATTTAATCTTTATTATAGTTACCAACATGTATGGACAATAATTTTTATTGGATCATTAAGAATTCTAACTTTCAACATGAAATAAATATTAAATGATAAAAAATATGAAAAGTATAAGAAATATTTAAAAATTATATCCAACTAAATATCTTTACGTAAAATAAAATGTTAATTATACATAATATATATATATATTATATAATATATATATATATAATGTGGGGTTGATTTGGTCTCGAGTTGGTATTTTTTAATTGAAATCAACCCAACCCAAATATAATCACGTTTTTTTCAACACCAAACAAATCACTATTCGAGTTTTTTTGTTTGACTCGATTTACAGTTTGGTTCGATTTTGTACACCCCTAGATATGAGTGTAAGATTGAAAACATGAAGGAGATGGAGAAATTTTAAGTGTGCTAGGGGTTCAATGAGAACGAGGAAAAAATAGTTTTTTTCAACGATTTACGAATTTAAATAAAAGAAAATGACCTTTTCAGATTATTATATTTTTGACATTTTTTTTTAATTTCTAGGTCGTATTGAAATCTCCTTTTGACATAAGATTTTTTAGAATTCTATTATTTGAATTTCTACCTCCCACACTGCGAAACACATATATAGAGAGAGTTTGTTAAATCTCATTACATCAAAAATGTTTCTTAACAATAATTAATTAATAATAATAATTTAATTACTATTAAATATATCTTTTTATTGATAATTAACATTATTTATAATTGTCGGTAAAACCTATAGTAAATTGGACCTAATACCAATTAATTAATATCAGTAACAAGATTAACATTCTATGTTAATGTTTATATTTATTACCGCAAAAAAAGTTGTTCTTGTTGTAATGTGTTTTGTTATAACAATTTTTTTGAATTACGATATTTGAATTTCTGAAATTATAAATATATTACTAAATCTCCTTGACATGAGATTTTTTTATAATCCCATTATTTGAGTTCCGAACTCTATGAGAAATATAATTATATAAGTTCTTGAATCTTTCAAGTACTTGAACCGATTCGAAAAAAATACTCCCCCCCCCCCCCAAATTTAAAAAAATGACCTGATTTCAATTATAAGAATTTTATAAAAATAAACAAGAATTTTTAATTTTATAGAACTAAAATATATCAAAATGTCTTTTACTTTTGTGACATTAAATATGTCATGCGAAAAACTAATACTAAAATGTTATAAATATAAAAATCACTCTTTTCAAAGCAGATTAAAAATGAAAGTTAATCATTCTCTTTGTAACAAACGAATTATATATCAGATGCATACATTTTTTTTATTTTTGAATTCCTAACTCTGCCACATCCTAGCTCTTCTCAAATCCTATCATGTGATGTAAGTTTTAAAGTTTCAACACTTGCATTTTGTTATTTGTTATATGAGATTACTCAACACTTACTAATATATATTTGAGTTCATTCTTATTTTTCAGAAGTATAGACAGAGTAAAGACATCATCAGCACCACTAAAAGTAGTAGTAAAGGCAAGTGTTATGCTACTATTACATTAAATATTTTTGACAAAATCAACTGATTTGACCGACTTATAAATCTTTAATTCTATGTGGAAAAACATGCAGGATCAGCAAGGCAGTAGGCTCACATATTTCTAGATTGACATGGTAAAAGGGAGAGCGGCTCAACAAATTTGATGATCTAAAGTCAAATTTTAATATAAAACTTTTATTTTATTGTTTTTTAAAAAGAAGAAAACTTATGCCTCCTAATCCTTATGTATATATACTATTTATGCAAAGTCTAATTATTGTTTTTATGTTCTTCCTTTTCAATTGATAATATATATAGTTAATTTATTTAACTTTTCTCTAGATAATGTAGGTAAAACAAGTGTGTGTATATATATAATTAGAATATAAATTAGTTGTGAAGCAAAAATATAAAAATATTAATTAAATCTTAGATTGAAAAAAGTAGATAAAAAAAAACATAATAATAGAATTTGTCAATTTGATAACTTTATTAAAAAAAAGAACAAAAATGTCACTTCTCCAGTTTCCTTTCAACATTGTTTGAAATAATAAAAACAATATGCAATTCACAATGTTTGATACATTACAATAGAGGCTTTGTGTTGACAAAATAATGGCTTACTTGAACAAAGGATTACGTAAAAGTGAAATGTTCTTGTATACGAGAAGATATAATTAATTTATGTCATTTATTTCAAATGTCATACGTAAATGACCTAAAAATATTTATGTACAAAGAGTCGAAATGTATATACGCTATCATTTTTTAGACATATATTTTACATCATATTAATATGAAAAAGATTGCAACATGATGGTTTTCAAATAGTTTAGGAATATCTAACATTTAATTCTAGTTACTAAAATTAATCAGAGTGACTCTGGAAAAGTGAAACATATCAATTATTTTGGAACGAATGAAGTAAACATATATTTTATAATTTCTACACGATATTTTCTTAAAACAAATAAAATAAATCTTTTTTTGATACAATTATTAGGAAATAGGGTGGTCCGTCAACTTTTGTTATCAATAGTATTGATTTAAAATACAGATCGCATAACAATAGTGACAGCCATTCATTCCTTTGAGGACATTCGACAAAACTGAAACGATGCAGGAAAAAATTAACATGACCTCTATACGAAAATGACATGCACTTAAGAAATGGTACAATAATAACAACCATCCATCAGTTAGTGATGATAATAGAGCGGGGCGGATAAGGGCGGAATGTGTCAGCAATGCGGGGCGAGGCGAATTTAAAGTTGTATGGAGCGGGTTGAAGTTTATATTCTTACAGTAATGCAGGACAGGGCAATTGATGTCTTGCTAGTATATGTGATTTATGTGGATTCAAACTTAGTTTTAATTATTTACATGGTATAATAGTAATATAACATTATTTATAAAGATAATATCTTTAAAGTTACTAAAATATTTAAGATAATAAATGAGAATGTTACAATAACATAATGAAAATTCATACATATTTTCGGAACCTCTAATAAAAAAATTTAAGTCATTATCAATTAAATTAGTACAAATTAATAAAAAAACACGTTTTTAAATATCAAACTTAAGTTGAAACAAAATATTCAAAAAAATTATACAGGATAAATTCATGTGGGACAGGGTGGGAGCAGCAGATTGAAAATTTTAAAAAAATATTATATGAAGCAGGACAGAGCGAATTAAAATTTTTATAGATTAACTTCAACCATCCCACCTCCTCCCGTTGCTATCCTTACCGTCATTAGAGATTTGAGTTCAGTATTTTTTTTCTGTTTGGCCATAGATTTTTCAACTAATATTTTGAAAAATTTGGCATACAATTTGTCATTATTTGGAAAATACCCCAATTTCTAAATACTAGTATTTTTTAGTATTTAGGTCAAATTTCATTATTTGGGAATTTTTTTTTCAAATTGAAAATTTGCCCCAAATTTTTATCTTTTTAAAAAATATCCTCTATAGTAATTGTTTGTGTTGTATTACATAATATTTTACGTGAACATCAAAATAGTTATGAAATATTTAGTGAATATGAAAGTGATAATATGGTTATTGATGAAAATGATGAACAATCGGCTCCGGATAACAACGTCACGTGCTTTGTCTACTTCACGATGTATGAAATTATGCTTGTTGTACTCACTTCGAACTAACACATTGTTCTAGTGTCATGGACATTATTTGTATTGTTGCAACGATGATCCAATTGACTGGCAATACAAACTTATGATTAGTTTTGACAATTTTTATAATTTATGGATATAAATCATATTCTAAAAAAATATATATTTTTTAAATAATATGACCAAATACATAGTAAAATTTCACCCAAATTTTTATTCAAATAATATTTACCAAAAATATTTGAAAATTTATGGTCAAACGCTAGCTTAGAGGTTGATGCTTGTACTTACTAGTTGCCCACTCACATATATCCAAAGCGACTAATGGCGTGTTGAATTTAATTGTCGTGTTTTTTTATTGCATAATAGTAATTGAATTGTTTCTATTGAAAATGCATTTTAAATATTAATTTTTATATTTCCAAACGTAGTTTTGACAGTCTTAATTAATCAATAGCTTACTTAATTTACGTAATTCATACTCTTTCGAAAAAAATTTATTACGTGCCTCGAACCAATATTGATGGCGCGAAGCTTCTTTTTATTCACAAAAAAATACACCTATTTGCCTTATTTGAATCTCTACAAATATGAGTCCACTTTTTCGCGAGAGACAAAAAGAATATCACACAATTAGCGCCAATTTTAAAGAGAATTCTCAGTCTTTTTTCTTCAAAATTATGCGTATAGTTAAAATAAAGGGAAACTTTTATATATAGCTATCATAATTAAATTAATTATTCTCCTTAGCTAAAATTTTCATAATTACTGACCGTAGCTATATTCTTAAGTTCCTACAGTGGTGCTTGATATTTGACAGTATAATTTTTTTTTTCTTCAAAGTTTTATACAAAATTGAATTTAATTTTTTGAAAGCTAATAGTGGCAATCTCGGCTAGAAAACGGTATAAAATTCGTACTTCACGGAACGTTAGCTCGTTAGATTTTTCTACAAGTTATATCTCCTACATACAACCCAATTGATTTCATCTTTGTACATCTGATCCAATCTTGGCGATAACTTATTTTTTTTGCATTGATTCGTATTTTTTTATTTCCGTTCATGTAGATAAGGAACTTGAAAAAATAAAACAGTAGAACTGATGTGTATATGTAATTGTATAAATTCTACATTAATAATTGGAGTTTCATTCTAACAGGTGTTTGCAATTGTATTCTAATAGATCGAGAATTAACTAATTTTTATCCATGATTGTATAATTACTCGATTGATAATTAGATTTTGATTGAAAAAATTGTTTTCAGTTGTATGTGAAATTGATCGAGAGAGACGACTTGATATCTGCAATTTGAGTACGTAAATGTATAGTAGATTATACAATTGAATTCGTCCGTAATTGTATAAATATATTCATCAATGATTGTTTATAGACTTGTATGTATTGTATATGTATAATCTTACATTATTTGTAGAATCGTATAAGTTAGTGTTTGTATGTATATAATAAGACTTGATGGAATTAATTACAAAAATAATATAAAAAATTTTAATAAATTCTCTTTTGATTTAGTAAGTAGTCAATAAATAATTATTTTTAATATAATAATTGACTAATACGAATCATAACAGTAAATGATTTTTGAGAGTGCGCACCATGGTGGAAATTAACTGTGTCCTACGGAGAAAATCAGAAAATGGTTTTCAAAAAACCAGCTGTTGCTTAAAATAACTTTTTTCCCTAAAAAATTCATTTTTCTCTTGGCTTTGTATCCATTTGGTAAAAAATAGCATTTTAAAAACTTGTCTGATCTAATGTATTTTCAGCATTCCATGTGAAGTATTTTTGTTCTATTTTTTGCAACATTATAGAAAGATCTACATTTTTTTCAACTTAATGTCGGTGGTCCAGATGTTTACACCAAGCGAATGAATGTATTATGATATGTGTTTAAATTTATAGGTAATTTTACTTCATTAAATCACACAGTAATGCATTTTGTATTGAGTTGGTATAAACACCTGGTGCGGTAAGATTTTTCTGTCGGTGGACTAATCAAGTAGAAAAATTTTCAACACTAACATGTAAAATTATGGAGTTCAGTTTCACATTATTAAACAGGAATTTGAAAAAATGGTTAACATGTAGAAGAAAACACAGCCAATTTGCTAATTCCATAAAATCAATGAAAACCATGAAACAAATACTGTTAATTTTTCTTAAACATTCTTGCATATTTTTAGCAACAAAACATATAGGGAAATAAAGGATTAATCTACTTGAATCTCAGAACAAAAATTGAAAAATTTACACTTAAACTTGGATCTAAAGTCACACCGTAGCAAAAAATAAAAATTGAACACAGATCTCGATTTGAAATTGGAGATTTAGATATCAGAGAAGCAGTTATACCTAGCTGTAGTTTCTCCGGTACAACTTCCGACGACTTTAGAAACTCTTCTATCACGTCCGATGACTATTTGGTTAATCGTCGCAGCTGTACAAAGACACTCTTTCAGATCGTAGTGTCGGTCGGATTCCGATGAAGAGGTTACAGATTTGACTAGCTCACAGCATAGATCTTCTGAATCTACTGAAGATTCTTCCATCGGAAAACAAGCAGAAGCAAGGTGCATGAGCTCCGATGGTAAACAATTCAAAACTTTTTTCGCCGGAGTTTTTGCAGATGCAGCGGCGGCAGCTTGTAGAGTGAAGAAAATAAGGGTGAATGAAAGTAAAATAGGTACAAAAATTAGGGATTTTTGGGAAGCCATATTTGTTGTTGAAAGAGAGTAGACTCAGTAGAGTAATTGAGGAAGAAGAGATGTGGGAGAAAAAGGTGGAGGGTAGGGGTGCGAAGAAAAAGATAAATTTTCAGTTTCAGTCCTTCATTTATAACTGTATTCCTACTTTACTCTATTTAGTTTAATACAATGTACATTTGACCATTTAATTTATATGTAAAACTTAAAATTCTTAGCGGTATAATTTATTTATTTTTATTTGGTTTTCCAAGTCCACATTAGAGGTTTGACGAAATTTGAATTACATACTTCATGATACATTCGGAGATGATGCTGGTATATGTGATTAATGATAGAATACATCAACAGTTTTTAAATTTATTGATAACTTTATTAAGATATTCGAATTACAATGATATTTTAATATATGATAAAATGTTTATGTCGAATACTTCAGTTCAAATATATATATAAAAAAATTTGTACATATTCACAACATCTTAGATAGATATATCAATCGAAAGTATGTTACATTATTTTCGTTATATACATGAATTTTAATAGAAATAAATTTGAAATTTTAAAATTTTACAACAAAATATCGTGAGTGCTCAAAAATACAATAACTTTTATAAATTTTGAGCCAAAAATAGCTGATAAAATATTACCACATGTCCAAATACTTGATCTAATAAAGTGAGCAAAGTGGAAAGCCTAAAGATAATTTAGTGATAATTTTTAAAAATTATCACTAAATATTTTAAAATTTTCCATTAGTATCTTCATGAAAATGTCACAAAACTTTCTCTAGTATCTTCTAACTATTTTTTCTAATTAATATTTCTTCGAGTCGTATAAAAAGTAAAATAAGACTGGACAAGTTGTCCCCTAATTAATACTTAACGTGCTGTCATGTTTACATGGTCGAACTTTCTCGACAACTTCCACATTCTAATGCTAAAGTTTTGTATAATTTAATTGATTACTGGAATGACTTAGTTTACACTTGTTAACCTTATCTAATTCCTAGCTAAGAGAAATATATTTTATCCGGAAAAAAAATTATATTAGCGAAGTCAGAATTTTATTAAAAATATTGAAGAATGATAGTGTGTGACTATTAAATTGGAACAAAAAAAATATTGTGTTATTTGGTGTTGGAACACTTATTATCACTATAGCAAAGGTAACTTTTGTCAAGCATGTTTTAACTTAAAATTTTAAAATAAATATTCTTTAATATTAAATTTGACACAGACATGCGCACACGCATATATATATATATATATATATATATATATATATATTATCGTAATTTTCTGACGGAATATCTATAGATAAATCTCTATATGATGCATAGATGAGATTGCTTCTCTCTTTATTAGAGGTGTTAGGGTTAAAACTATCAATTGTAACAAATATTCTTTTTCCATTCTCTCTCTTATGAGATGCACCGATTAATATCCGTTGATTGGATTTGGAAGACTATGTAGTACTAGTAATAAAGTTTCACAAGAATCCATGGATTAACAAGAAAATTGAAACAGAGAAAGCATATGTAGACAATAGCCAATTAAATGAGCACACCTACTTTTTCAAAATTACTGTTTACTTTAGTTTTCCTCTATTCACCTACTACATAGAAAAAAAAAATTAGAAGAAAGAGTAATAAAGGGAAAGAGATGTATTAGAGAGGGAATAAGAATGTGTCACAAAGAAATAGGGCATTTGGATACATATGGAAGGAATGTATTTGAAAGTGAAGGGATAAGACACTCGGATATATAAGAAAGGAATGTATTCGAGAGTAATAGCAGTGGTAGAGTCAGAATTTTTAATAAAGAGGTTCAAAATCTGTAGAAATAGACAAATTAAGTATCCGAAGGGGGGTCAACATCTACTTTATATACGTATAAAATTATTTTAACCATGTATAAATAATATAATTTTCTATCGAAAACGATTCAGATTGGTGACCATGTTAAGTAATATAATTTTCTACTGAAGGGGGTTCAGATTGGTACAAGCTGGTGGCTCCGCCCCTGAGTGAAGGGGTATATTCAAGAGGGTATATGGAAGTATAACGAGAGAGAATAATGTATTTGAGAGCGAATTTTTAAATTTTTTAAAAATAATATAAAATTTTAGAGATAATAATAAAATAAAATATATATTTACATAATTTTCCAAGATTAATTACCTTTTCAACAAGAGGGTGTTGCTCAGATAGCAAACACACCTCGCTTACAATATGAAGGTTTTAAGTTTGAGTGCGAGTCACTAAGAAAATAAAAGGTAGGAAGGGATGAAAAAAAAAGAAAGAAAGATTAATTAACCTTTGACATGATTATTGTCTAGCTCAGAAAAATCGCAATAGATATATAATTAATAAAGAAGGGAAACAACATTTTTAGTCACTATGTTAAGGTTAATTTCTTATTTTAGTTCTTGAGTTATTTAACTTAGCACTATTAACCTTTAATTATATCAAGTGAGTGATTTTAATCCTTCAACTAACAGACCAAATAAAATTAACAGAGTGTTCACTGCTAAAAGGGGTAATTCGGATATTTTAAAGTAATTGCTTGAGAAAACAGAAAACTTTTTAAAAAAAATTATTCGTTGCATAATTTATCGTTCATCGGTGTGAGAGGGAGGGTTAATGCCTATCGAGTTGGTTTTTGAAATTGTAGCTCAAATCGACGGGCTTGTTCTTCTAGATAGAGATAGAAAAGACTTAGCTTGTTCTTCAAAGAGAGAGAATTAAAAAGGAAATACCCAAACTATTCATTTTAGCAGTGAACTCTCTGTTAATTTTTTTTGAATCTGTAAGTTTGAAGGACTAAAATCACTTACTTGATATAATTAAAGGTTAATAATGCTAAGTTAGATAACACGAGGACTAAAATAAGAATATAGTCTTAACACATGGACTAAAAATATCGTTTTCCCAATAAAGAATGTTAATAAAAATTAATCAATTATCATTAGATTATCGCTACTAAAGATTATTTTTTGGTGTAGTGTTCATTGAATGTGATAAATTGACAGAAGTTCAAAGTCAATCAAGCAGCCCCTGCCTAGTGCCTGGATGTTTAATGATTTTTCCTCCTTCAAAGCTTTTAAACTAGTTAGCACATGCCCGTTAGGAAGAACACATATAAAGTATATTTGTGATGTCTAAATACGTATGGAGGAGATTGAAGGAGACTTTATACATAATACATTTCACACAAGATCATAGATAAATCAGTATATAGACAATATAGTGATGTTTTTTTTTTTTTTTTTTGGGACAAATAACATTTTTTCTTTGTTTTGGCCATTTGTTAGACAATAAATAACTATGAAACAATATTTTAACATTAAAAACACAAATAAACATGCAAAAGGACATAGTTCAAGGTGCATATATATACATTTCTCAGGTCAGGCACAACCTTAAGCTGTGCCCTATAAAGATTATTCGTACGTATCCATCAAATGTTTAAAGTAATGAAGCGAGTTTGTTACCAACTTAACTGCAGAGCGCGGCATTTAGGACGAGTTCACCCGTAGACAAACGACTTCTAGAGCAATAAGCCAGGAGGTGACGTTCATCAGTCTTTAAAATAAATAAATTTTGTTTATTAAGGATTTAACATTCTTTTCAATAAACGGACATAATACTCTCAAAATTAGAACTCAAAATCTTGCTTTAATTTCCTAATACGATTCATTCTGTATAAAATTGAATTTCCAAAAATAAATAAATCAATAATTATTCTAAGTCACGGGATGAATAAATGAAGAGGACCAAAATTGCGATGAGTGAGTGAGAGGTAGGCCCTATCTAATGAAATTAGTGGTGGAGGAATATTGGCACATTGCGAATATACATAGGCTTATCTCTAAAATCACAGAGCTCGTTGGTTCAATGCATAGGCCGTAGGCTTACTATTATTATTATTTACACTATTTAAGGACGTGAAATCCACTCATATTTCCCATCCGTTCATTTCAATATCTTCCTCGGTGATTTTAGTTTAGATAGAAAATTATTTACATCAAGAAAATAACAAAGCATTTTATTATTTTAATCTTGATTATGTCTTGAAGTCTAAAAGAAAATATAATTTTATTTTTATTTATGACAAGGGAAATTTGCAGCCATCACTTTTTGGGTGCGCACAAGGTAAAATCTCCGTTCCTATGCAATAGCTCGCAAATCACATAGGAGAGGTACCTTGTGCGACGAGCTCGACCCAGAAGGCAAATCTCTTGCTTTCGCTGGCAAGGGGTTTCGAACTTGAAACCTCCAACATGAAAGTCTCAAGCTTAAATCACTGGGTCACCCCGAAGGTTAAGAAAATATAAAATTCTAGAGATTATGTTTCAATTTTATGGGACGTCTTTAGACTATTAAATTTTTACTCATTAGTTGTTGGGCAAAGAAAAAAAAAGGAAGTACAATTTGGTTGTGTCCATTCATGTTCCAACATGATATATAAATTTCTATCTCATTTTATATGAGATAATTTGATTCGGGTATGGAGTTTAAAAAGAAATGAAGATTTTAAAACTTGTGGTTCAAAATAAATAATCGAAATTTGTGTAGTTGTAAATTATTTTATTAAGGATAAAATAGATATTTTATAGTTATATTGTTATGTGTCTTTGTTTTAACATATTAAAAAGAAAAGTAAATCACGTAAATTGATAAACTGAGACACAGAGAGTACCACTTAGGGCATCTCCAACTCTACCTTCTAATTTACTCTACAAATATAGAGTTTTCTATTTTTTCACACAATCAACTTTAACTAAATTTTTCGCACAACCAACTTCAACCAAATTCTCTATTTTACTCTCGAAAGATGAATCTTTCTTTTCTTTCCTCAATATTATTATTTACATTTCATCTTTATTTCATTATTTCACATATATCCTTTCTTTCCTTTTTATTTAAGTTTTTCATCTTATCATTTAAATTGCGAGAATTCTTCATAGAGAAAATTAAAAATAATTAATTTGATGAAAATTAAAAAAGATATTTGAAATATTATTAATTCGGAATGAAAATAGTATAGATTAAAAAATATATTTTTAAAATGTTATATAACATTTAAAAGAATTTCAAGTACTAGATATTTAATTAATAATTTTACATGAAAAATAATATGTCAATTATAAAATAATAAAAATGATAGTATAATATTTAAAAAGTGAAATAAAAATTATGAATAATAATTTCTTAAATTTAGAGAATTATTATGCAACTCTCTATGAGAAAGTAGAGAGAAATTAGATAATATATTTTCTATTTTACTCTTTGAATATAGCGGAGTAGAGAATAAAACTGAGAGGAGTTGGAGATGGCCTTACCTTTCTTCCTAGAAAATGGCAAAAAAGAAAAGTAAATATAACAATTAAATGAATATATCTTCCAGAAATTACACATTTTTAAAATAAAAAAAAAGAGAGACATTGTGAAACTGTGTTTGCCTCTAGGCATGTGCTCATCTAGTCATCTGAACCCTTTAAAATGAGATGAGATTTACTATTCCATGTGAGATAATATATGGTTTTTTACTAAAAGAAAAAAGAAAAATATAACAGCTATTTACTGGTTGCCTATCTGTCTTTCAGAAATTTTGTCCAATTGCTACTAATATACATCTAACTAAACCGCGTTTTTTAATACTAAACAATAATCTTCATGTCTCTACAAAAATCAAATGTCGTTTTCCAACTTACTGCACTTGTTTATGCCTTCTGGAAAAAAGGTCACCCATTGAAACTATAGTATAATGTTATTATTACCTT
>JAJJBR010001245.1:17500-30000 GCA_022817965.1 Solanum lycopersicoides
AGTAAATCTAATTGTATTATTTAGATTCAAAGAAATATCTGAATCCAATGAAACAAAAAAAGAAAAAGATTATCTAATTAGTAATCAAATAATTAACGAATCATTTCGTCAAATTGAATCTGGAAATTGGCCAAATTCTTCACTGATAGAAACAAAAATGAAGGATTTGACTGATAGAACAAGTACAATCAAAAATCAAATAGAAAGAATTACAAAAGAGAAAAAGAAAGTAACTCCAGAAATAGACATTAATCCTAATAAAACAAATAATATTAAAAAATTCGAATCGCCAAAAAAATTTTTCCAAATATTAAAAAGCAGAAATACTCGAGTAATATGGAAATTCCATTATTTTATAAAATTATTCATTCAAAGATTATACATCGATCTATTTTTATCTATCATTAATATTCCTAGAATTACTACACAACTCTTTCTTAAATCAACAAACAAATTGATTGAGAAATTCATCTCCAATAATGAAATAAATCAAGAAAAAATTAATAATAAAAAAAAAATTCACTTTATGTTTATTTCGACTATAAAAAAGTCACTTTATAATATTAGTAAGAAAAATTCACATATTTTTTGTGATTTATCCTACTTGTCACAAGCATATGTATTTTACAAATTATCACAAACCCAAGTTATTAATTTTTCGAAATTTAGATCTGTTCTTCAATATAACACAACGTCTTGTTTCCTTAAGACTAAAATAAAGGACTATTTTAAAACACTAGGAATATTTCATTCGGAATTAAAACATAAGAAACTTCAGAGTTATAGTTATAGAATAAATCAATGGAAAAACTGGTTAAGATGGCATTATCAATACGATTTATCTCAGATTAGATGGTCTAGATTAATGCCAAAAAAATGGCGAACTAGGGTTAATCAAAGTTGTATGGCTCAAAATAAAAATAGAAACTTAAACAAATGGAATTCATATGAAAAAGACCAATTACTTCATTACAAAAAAGAAAATGATTCGGAACTCTATTCATTATCAAACGAAAAAGATAATTTTAAAAAATGTTATGGATATGGTCTTTTAGCATATAAATCGATTAATTATGAAAATAAAAGTGACTCATTTTTTTCTAGATTACCCTTTCAAGTTCAAGTAAAGAAGAACTTAGAAATTTCGTATAATTCCAACACGTCCAAACACAACTTTGTTGATATGCCCGGCAATCTTCATATCAATAATTATCTAAGAAAGGGCAATATTCTAGATAGAGAAAGAAATCTCGATAGAAAATATTTTGATTGGAAAATTATCCATTTTTCTCTTAGACAAAAAGGAGATATTGAAGCCTGGGTTAAGATCGATACCAACAGTAATCCAAATACTAAAATTGGTATTAATAATTATCAAATAATTGAGAAAAAGGGGGTTTTTTATCTTACAACTCATCAAAATCCAGAAAAAACTCAAAAAAATTCGAAAAAAGTCTTTTTTGATTGGATGGGAATGAATGAAAAAATATTTAATCGTCCCATATTGAATCTGGAATTTTGGTTCTTCTCAGAATTTGTACTACTTTATAATGTCTATAAAATAAAACCGTGGATTATACCAAGCAAATTCCTTCTTTTTAATTTGAATACAAATGAAAATGTTAGTCAAAATAAAAACCAAAACCAAAACTTTTTTCTACCATCAAATAAAAAAATAAAAATAAAGAATCGAAGTCAAGAAGCAAAAGAACCCCCAAGTCAAAGAGAGCGTGGATCAGATATAGAAAACAAAGGAAATCTGAGCCCTGTTTTTTCAAAACATCAAACCGATCTTGAAAAAGATTACGTGGAATCAGACACAAAAAACACAAAAAAGGGTAAAAATAAAAAACAATACAAAAGCAACACGGAAGCAGAACTAGATTTGTTCTTGAAACGTTATTTGCTTTTTCAATTGAGATGGAACGATGCTTTGAATCAAAGAATGCTCGAAAATATCAAGGTATATTGTCTCCTGCTTCGACTGATAAATCCAACCAAAATTACTATATCGTCAATTCAAAGGAGAGAAATGAGTTTGGATATAATGCTGATTCAGGCAAATTTACCTCTTACAGACTTGATGAAGAAGGGGGTATTGATTATCGAACCTATTCGGTTGTCTGTAAAAGATAATGGACAATTTATTATGTATCAAACCATAGGTATTTCATTGGTTCATAAAAGTAAACACCAAACTAATCAAAGATACCGAGAACAAAGATATGTTGATAAAAAGAATTTTGACGAATTCATTCTGCAACCTCAAACTCAAAGAATAAATACAGAAAAAACTCATTTTGATTTGCTTGTTCCTGAAAATATTTTATGGTCTAGACGTCGTAGAGAGTTGAGAATTCGAAGTTTTTTTAATTCTTGGAATTGGAATGTCGTCGATAGAAATTCAGTATTTTGCAACGAAACCAATGTAAAAAACTGGAGTCAATTTTTGGGTGAACGGAAACCCCTTTATAAAGATAAAAATGAATTAATTAAATTTAAGTTCTTTCTTTGGCCTAATTATCGATTAGAAGATTTAGCTTGTATGAATCGTTATTGGTTTGATACCAATAATGGTAGCCGTTTCAGTATCTTAAGGATACATATGTATCCACGATTGAAAATTAATTGATAGTACTATATACCCTGTCTCGTATAAAGTATCTGAAAGCAAATAAATGCAAACATGCCTTGTTTTACATCTCATTCGAATCTAATTCGAGTAGACAATACTAAATCAATAAAATAAGGTATTGATTAGATCTAGAAATGAATCAACAGAATCTTCTTCATTTTCGGATTTTAGGTTTCAATTATTCGCTTTTGTGACTGAAAAAAACGTACCTACCGCCTTTTTGGATTCCTATCTGAATCAAATTTCAAATTTGATTAATTTATTGGAATTGCTAAAATTAGAGGTTCATAAAGAAATTAAGTCTATATACCACGTTCAAATTACTGGCATTATTATTACTGATCAATAAAATTCGAAAAAATCCATATCTGTAAAATAAAGAAAGGGGAAATTCATTTATGGTAAAAAATTCTGTCATTTCAGTTATTTATCAAGAAGAAAAGAAAGGATCTGTTGAATTTCAAGTATTCAATTTCACCAATAAGATACGGAGACTTACTTCACATTTAGAATTGCACAAAAAAGACTATTTATCTCAGAGAGGTTTGAAGAAAATTTTGGGAAAACGTCAACGACTGCTAGCTTATTTGGCAAAAAAAAATAGAGTACGTTATAAAGAATTAATTAATCAGTTGGACATTCGAGAGACAAAAACTCGTTAATTTGATTAATTTGAAGAGTTATTTCATTTTAACTTATATGTTTCGATTAAATTTTGATGAACTTCTTTTCACTTTCAGTAATTCATGGAAGAATGAATCGTTAAAAAACTTATGACTGCACCAACTACAAGAAAAGACCTCATGATAGTCAATATGGGGCCTCAGCACCCATCAATGCACGGTGTTCTTCGACTCATCGTTACTCTAGATGGTGAAGATGTTGTCGACTGCGAACCAATATTGGGTTATTTACATAGAGGGATGGAGAAAATTGCGGAAAACCGAACAATTATACAATATTTGCCTTATGTAACACGTTGGGATTATTTAGCTACTATGTTCACAGAAGCAATAACCATAAATGGACCCGAACAATTAGGCAATATTCAAGTACCTAAAAGGGCTAGCTATATCAGAGTCATTATGTTGGAGTTGAGTCGGATAGCTTCTCATTTGTTATGGCTCGGTCCTTTTATGGCGGATATTGGTGCACAGACCCCTTTCTTCTATATTTTTCGAGAAAGAGAATTGATATATGACCTATTCGAAGCTGCCACCGGTATGCGAATGATGCATAATTATTTTAGGATTGGAGGAGTGGCTGCCGATCTACCCTATGGCTGGATAGATAAATGTTTGGATTTTTGCGATTATTTTTTAACAGGGGTTGCTGAGTATCAAAAACTTATTACTCGGAATCCTATTTTTTTAGAACGAGTTGAAGGCGTAGGCATTATTGGGAGAGACGAGGCATTAAATTGGGGTTTGTCGGGACCAATGCTACGAGCTTCCGGAATAGAATGGGATCTTCGTAAAGTTGATCATTATGAGTCTTACGACGAATTTGATTGGCAGGTTCAATGGCAACGAGAAGGGGATTCATTAGCTCGTTATTTAGTACGAATCGGTGAAATGACAGAATCCATAAAGATTATTCAACAGGCTCTGGAAGGAATTCCAGGAGGGCCTTACGAAAATTTAGAAATGCGACGTTTTGACAGATTAAAAGATCCTGAATGGAATGATTTTGAATATCGGTTTATTAGTAAAAAGCCTTCTCCAACTTTTGAATTGTCGAAACAAGAACTTTATGTGAGAGTTGAAGCCCCAAAAGGAGAATTGGGGATTTTTCTGATAGGAGATCAGAGCGTTTTTCCTTGGAGATGGAAAATTCGCCCACCAGGTTTTATCAATTTGCAAATTCTTCCTCAGTTAGTTAAAAGAATGAAATTGGCTGATATTATGACAATACTAGGTAGCATAGATATCATTATGGGAGAAGTTGATCGTTGAAATGATAATTGATACAACAGAAATAGAGACTATCAATTCTTTTTCCAAATTGGAATCCTTAAAAGAAGTCTATGGGATCATATGGATGCTTGTCCCTATTGTGACTCTTGTATTAGGAATCACAATAGGTGTACTAGTAATTGTTTGGTTAGAAAGAGAAATATCTGCAGGAATACAACAACGTATTGGGCCTGAATATGCCGGCCCTTTAGGAATTCTTCAAGCTCTAGCAGATGGGACAAAACTACTTTTGAAAGAGAACCTTATTCCATCTACAGGAGATACTCGTTTATTCAGTATCGGACCATCCATAGCAGTAATATCTATCTTTCTAAGTTATTCAGTAATTCCTTTTGGTGATCACCTTGTTCTAGCCGATCTTAGTATTGGTGTTTTTTTTTGGATTGCCATTTCAAGTATTGCTCCCGTTGGACTTCTTATGTCGGGGTATGGATCAAATAATAAATATTCCTTTTTAGGTGGTCTACGGGCAGCTGCTCAATCAATTAGTTATGAAATACCATTAGCTCTATGTGTGTTATCAATATCTCTACGTGTGATTCGGTGAGACCTAAAATTTATCCAAATTCTTTTCTTTCTAGAAACAAGGATAAAAGGATTTGATTGACTATATATATTTTTTTTTTCTTCAGCATTTGAGTTGATGAACTAAATCAGATAGTTATATGAGTGAAAGAAAACGGCTTCTAAATTTGCAGTAAAAAAGTTGAGTCTCATTTCCTATGTACAAGAATCAAATGGTGAAAAAAGTAAACATAAGCAAGAGAGATTGTTTACCCCAAGATTCGTGAATTGTCATGATAGCTTGAAGCGGGTTCAAAAGACCAACTCTATGGAGTTTTTACTGTCTATTACCATAGATGGATTTCCACAACGGGAGGTTTTTGAAACAAAAAATGAGTGGATGGTTAGGAAGACCAAGATACACAAAGGATTAGTAATTGAGATTATGTAAGTTATCCAAGAGGATATTTCTGTACATAAAAGGAATTAAAATTGGGGCTTTACGTTCGTAGAAATGATTAAGAAGTACTCCCCATGATTCTGATCCAGAGTATGTTCCTATCCACTGAGTAAGTAACTAACTATCAAGAACGAAGTAATCTTTTACTTTGGTTAAAGACCCTTTTTCTGAGAAAGGAGAATAGGAATGAAATAAAAAAATAGAAATAGAAAGAAAAGAAGCTAATTGCAAAAGCCAAAAGGAGGGATGTCTTTTTTTGTTTTTATTCTTTCTTTCCTATAATTCAATTTTGATTTATATTTAGAGAGATAAAATTTTTGTCATGATTCATGAACTAATGCACTCTCTAATTTTTTTCGTAATTGAAAATTCGAGGTTGAAATGTATATGTGATATTGCTATAAAGCACATTTTTTTATTTAATGATAAGGTTATTAATCAACAAAGAAAAATTAAAATTCTTAAAAGATGAGATAAATTCCGAAGCACTTATTTATTAGTTTAAAATATAGCAGACAGAATTCCATTGGTCTAATTTGGGACCTTAGAATAGATTTTGACTCTATCTGACAAACATATCAAGATAAAGAATAGGAAAGGGCCCTTAGATTTAGTTGTGACCTCTGAGGAGCCGTATGAGGTGAAAATCTCACGTACGGTTCTGTAATAGCGATGGGCACAGTGATGTTATCATCGACTATGATTATCTAACAGTTCAAGTACAGTTGATATAGTGGAAGCGCAGTCAAAATATGGTTTTTGGGGGTGGAATTTGTGGCGTCAACCCATCGGGTTTATCGTTTTTCTAATTTCTTCTCTCGCCGAGTGTGAAAGATTACCTTTTGATTTACCAGAAGCAGAAGAAGAATTAGTAGCAGGGTATCAAACCGAATATTCAGGTATCAAATTTGGTTTATTTTACATTGCTTCATATCTGAATCTACTAGTTTCTTCATTATTTGTAACAGTTCTTTACTTGGGAGGTTGGAATCTTTCTATTCCGTACATATTTGTTCCTGAGATATTTGGCATAAATAAAGGAGGTAAAGTCTTTGGAACACTAATTGGTATCTTTATCACATTAGCCAAAACTTATTTGTTTTTGTTCATTCCCATTGCAACAAGATGGACTTTACCGAGGCTGAGAATGGACCAACTATTAAATCTTGGGTGGAAATTTCTTTTACCGATTTCTCTAGGTAATCTATTATTGACAACCTCGTCCCAACTTCTTTCACTGTAAAAGACCACAATATCCTAGATTCACGACTTGTCTCAAACAAGAGAAAGAAACAAGCATAAAATCTTTTTTATAGATATTCAACATATGCTCCCTATGATAACTGAATTCATAAATTATGGTCAACAAACAATACGAGCCGCCAGATATATCGGCCAAGGTTTCATGATTACCCTGTCCCACGCAAATCGTTTACCTGTAACTATTCAATACCCCTACGAAAAATTGATCACATCGGAACGTTTCCGAGGCCGAATACACTTTGAATTTGATAAATGCATTGCTTGTGAAGTATGTGTGCGTGTATGTCCTATAGATTTACCCGTTGTTGATTGGAAGTTGGAAACTGATATTCGAAAGAAACGATTGCTTAATTACAGTATTGATTTTGGAATCTGTATATTTTGTGGTAATTGCGTTGAGTATTGCCCAACAAATTGTTTATCAATGACCGAAGAATATGAACTTTCTACTTATGATCGTCACGAATTGAATTATAATCAAATCGCTTTGGGTCGCTTACCAATGTCAGTAATTGATGATTACACAATTCGAACAATTTCGAATTTACCTCAAATAAACAATGAATAAACCCTTAATTCGATTCAAAAAAATTACGAATTACGAAGGCTTAGTTCGGATCTAAAACAATGAGATTTTTGCTTGGGCAATTCAAACTAGTGGTTTCTTAATGAGACTCCTAGCTTAATTTAGATTGAAAACAAAACCGAGTTCAATATTATATATTATAATAGTAATGGTTTCAAAGTAGATAAATGATATCAAAAATAGATAGGTTTAAACTACTCTTTCGACGAATAAAGAATGGATAGTGGTCCAATAAAATAAAAGCATCTACGTCAATTCATACCCATTAGACTTTCATTCAATTAACAATTTCAAAGTATCATAAAAAATAGAAAAACTGCTTTTTTCCTGGTCAGGTCAATAAAGTCATGAAATTCTTCGTTTTTGATTTTTTATAAAAAATGGATTTATCTGAACCAATACATGATTTTCTTTTAGTCTTTCTAGGATCGGGTCTTATATTAGGGGGTCTAGGAGTGGTATTACTTCCCAATCCAATTTATTCGGCCTTTTCCTTGGGATTGGTTCTTGTTTGTACATCGTTATTCTATATTCTATCTAACGCCTATTTTGTAGCTGCTGCGCAGCTACTTATTTACGTAGGAGCTATAAATGTTTTAATCATTTTTGCTGTGATGTTCATGAATGGCTCAGAATATTACAAGGATTTTCATCTTTGGACCGTAGGAGATGGAATTACTTCGATGGTTTGTATAAGTCTTTTTATTTCACTAATTACTACTATTTCAGATACGTCATGGTACGGGATTATTTGGACTACAAGATCAAACCAGATTATAGAGCAAGATTTTCTAAGTAATAGTCAACAAATTGGAATTCATTTATCAACAGATTTTTTTCTCCCATTTGAACTTATTTCCATAATCCTTTTAGTTGCTTTAATAGGTGCAATTGCTGTAGCTCGTCAATAAAAAATTTCTATTAAAACTTGGAATTCAAATAAAATTTTGTTCTGTCTTATCACATTAATTTTCCTTCAATTCTATTTGAATTCTAGCTGGATAAATAGAAAGACTTTAGGTCAATCTAGTACCAATATATTTCTTTGTTCCATACTTGTTATATACTAGTCAATTAAGTTAGTTGAATTGTTGTTCATATTGAAAGGAGTCGGGATTGATAAGGAGTTGTTTAATGATTCTCGAACATGTACTTGTTTTGAGTGCCTATTTATTTTCTATCGGTATCTATGGATTGATCACAAGTCGAAATATGGTTAGAGCCCTTATGTGTCTTGAACTTATATTGAATGCAGTTAATATAAATTTTGTAACATTTTCTGATTTTTTTGATAATCGTCAATTAAAGGGAGACATTTTCTCAATTTTTGTTATAGCTATTGCAGCCGCTGAAGCAGCCATCGGCCTGGCTATTGTTTCATCAATTTACCGTAACAGAAAATCAACTCGTATCAACCAATCAAATTTGTTGAATAATTAATATTAATCATCTAGATTCTAATATTGAGAAATCGATTTTAATTAGCATGTTTACTACGTAAAGTATGATCTTGTTTGCAAAACATAAGAAATCAAAGTATTTTGGCCTCTCTCATATCTCATAAACCAATCCAGAAAGGGGTTGATTAGAAAATTATGATAACTCATTGATTCATCTGGTATCTAAATATATGATTCGTTTCTAAGTTTACTAGATCGAAAATTTAGAACATTCAAAAACGTATAGGCCCAATGTCACATTCAGTAAAGATTTATGATACGTGTATAGGATGTACTCAATGTGTCCGAGCCTGCCCCACTGATGTATTAGAAATGATACCTTGGGACGGTTGTAAGGCTAAACAAATTGCTTCTGCTCCACGAACAGAGGACTGTGTTGGTTGTAAGAGATGTGAATCCGCCTGTCCAACAGATTTCTTGAGTGTCCGAGTTTATTTATGGCATGAAACAACTCGCAGTATGGGTCTAGCTTATTGATACGTTCGAGAAAACTCTACTTGAATCCATTTAATTTTTTTACCGACAAACCTGTGCTCGAAAATAAAAATATTTTGAGCACGGGTTTTTTTGGTCCAAGTGTATCTTGTCTTTACTACGAATTATTTTCCTTGGTTAACAATAATTGTCGTTTTTCCGATATTTGCGGGTTCTTTAATTTTCTTTCTTCCCCATAAAGGAAATAGGGTAATTAGGTGGTATACGATATGTATATGTATTTTAGAACTCCTTCTAACAACTTATGCATTTTGTTATCATTTCCAATCGGATGATCCATTAATCCAACTAGTAGAGGATTATAAATGGATCGATTTTTTTGATTTCCATTGGAGATTAGGAATAGATGGACTTTCTATAGGACCCATTTTATTAACAGGATTTATCACTACTTTAGCGACTTTAGCGGCTTGGCCAGTTACTCGAGATTCTAGATTATTCCATTTTCTCATGTTAGCAATGTACAGTGGTCAAATTGGATCATTTTCGTCTCGGGACCTTTTACTTTTTTTCATCATGTGGGAGTTAGAATTAATTCCTGTTTATCTACTTCTAGCCATGTGGGGAGGAAAGAAACGTCTGTACTCAGCTACAAAATTTATTTTGTACACGGCGGGGGTTCCGTTTTTCTCTTAATGGGAGTTTTGGGTGTTGCTTTATATGGTTCTAATGAACCAACATTAAATTTTGAAACATCAGTTAATCAGTCATATCCTGTGGTTTTAGAAATAATCTTCTATATTGGATTTTTTATTGCTTTTGCTGTCAAATCGCCCATTATCCCCCTACACACATGGTTACCAGATACCCATGGAGAAGCACATTACAGTACTTGTATGCTTCTAGCCGGAATCTTATTAAAAATGGGAGCGTATGGATTAATTCGAATCAATATGGAATTATTACCTCATGCCCATTCTATATTTTCTCCTTGGTTGATGATAATAGGTACAATACAAATAATCTATGCAGCTTCAACATCTCTTGGCCAACGGAATTTAAAAAAAAGAATAGCCTATTCCTCTGTCTCTCATATGGGTTTCATAATTATAGGAATTAGTTCTCTAACCGATACGGGACTAAATGGAGCCCTTTTACAAATAATCTCTCATGGATTTATTGGTGCTGCACTTTTTTTCTTGGCGGGAACGACTTATGATAGAATCCGCCTTGTTTATCTTGACGAAATGGGCGGAATAGCTATTCCAATGCCAAAAATGTTCACGATGTTCAGTAGCTTTTCGATGGCTTCCCTTGCATTACCAGGTATGAGTGGTTTTGTTGCCGAATTGATAGTATTTTTTGGAATAATTACCGGCCAAAAATATCTTTTAATGCCAAAACTACTAATTACTTTTGTAATGGCAATTGGAATTATATTAACTCCTATTTATTCATTATCTATGCCACGCCAGATGTTCTATGGATACAAGCTATTTAACGTCCCGAAGGATTCTTTTTTTGATTCTGGACCGCGAGAGTTATTTCTTTCGATCTCCATCTTTTTACCCGTAATAGGTATTGGTATATACCCCGATTTCGTTCTTTCATTAGCAGTTGACAAGGTCGAAGTTATTCTATCTAATTTTTTTTATAGATAATTGGATGACTGAAATAAAAAAACCTATGTTTGTTTTTAAAAACATTCTTGGACAATGAAAAAAAGTCTTCTTTTTTTCTTCTCTTAACTTAAGAATTAAGTAAAAACAATGAAATTGAACTACATATGGTAGAAAACCGTGTGAATCATCAATACAATATTTGATTCACACGGTCCGCATGCTGGTTCATACAATGCGTCGCCCGCTCTTGTATTTGTAATAACTTGTCTTGAATTCAATTAAATGTTGATGGAAAAGAACCATAACTATGTAACCCTATTCCTAATAGATTGACCCCAAAATAGCATATCCAAATTATAAGAAAACCTATCGACGCTACAATTGCAGAATTTGGACCCCGCAAATTTCTATTTGTTCGAGTATGTAAATAAATGGCAAATACGATCCAAGTAATAAATGCCCAAGTTTCTTTTGGATCCCAATTCCAATAGGAACCCCACGCTTCATTAGCCCATACCGCTCCCGAAAGGATTCCTATGGTTAAAAAAGTAAATCCTAAACTAATAACCCGATAACTCCAATAATCCAATTGTTGAATCAATTGGGACCTGTAATAATTTTTAGCACAAAAAAACGAAGTATTTTCGACAACATTTTCACCCAAGAAAAATGACTCGTTTAAAAAAACATTGCTCTTAGAAAAAAGCTTTCTGTTTTTTCGAAATGTAATCACTAGAAGTGCTACTGATAATAACGATCCACATAAAAGGGCTGCATAGCCCAATATCATCATACTTACGTGCATTATTAACCACTCAGATTGAAGAGCAGGTACTAAGATTCCAGATTGGTGTATTTCAGTTAAAATACCTGAAGTAGCAAAGCCTTGGGTCAAAATAGCACTTGGTCCAGTTATTTTACTTAAAATTAAAACATTTTTTTTGAAATATGGAATTATATGAATAAGGGAGAAACTCCATGAAAGGAAAATTAATGATTCATATAAATCGCTTAGTGGGAAATGTCCTGAAGAAACCCAACGAGTAACTAATAATCCTGTTATACAGAAAAAAGTAACTATTATGCCCTTTTCTGACGAATCGTATAGTTTTACAATTTCATCGACTAAAAAGGTTATCAAATGAATTGTAATTACAATTGAAACGATCGAAAAGGAAATGTGAGTTAATATATGCTCTAAGGTTGAAAATATCATAAAAAATCTTAAAAAAGAAGAGTCCCTTAATTACATAATTCTAAAATGGAAATCGGGAATTGAATTCATTATAAGATCTATTTATCCTTTTTAGAAGATGGTATGCCGCCACTCGGACTCGAACCGAGATGCATTAGCACTGCTTCCTAAGAGCAGCGTGTCTACCAATTTCACCATAGCGGCTTGTCTTGAACTCATAATAGCCTATGAATAAGCAATCGTCGAGATTGAGTAAGCTATTTTAGTTTAGTAATGATTCAAATGGATCAATACCAATAAAAAGTTGTTCAAATAGGAATTTGAGGTTGAAGGTTCATTATTTTTGATTTGAGTTTAGAGTCTT
>JAJJBR010001246.1:0-17714 GCA_022817965.1 Solanum lycopersicoides
ACAGATTCCTCAGGCCGTGGGCGTTGCTTATTCCCAAAATGGAAAAAAAGGAGGCTTGCGCGGTCACTTATTTTGGAGATGGTAGCACCAGTGAGGTAATCAAATTAAGCAAAAATAACGCGATTTCTAAGCATATGCTATGTCAATTGGCTGATTTTTTCGCGATGTAATTTACAGGGAGATTTCCATGCTGCATTAAACTTTGCAGCAGTATTAGATGCTCCTGTTGTCTTTATATGCCGCAACAATGGATGGGCCATTAGCACTCCTATAAACCAACAATTTCGAAGTATTTTCCTAAATTCATTTGATCGATATACAATGCACCTTTTATTAGTAATTTTCTCCTTATTACTTCAGGTAGATTTTCTGATGTCTTGTTATGTCAGGTGATGGAATCGCCTCTAGAGGACAAGCGTATGGTGTTAGAAGCATTCGTGTAGATGGCAACGATGCCTTGGCAACTTATAGCACTATTCGTGCAGCTCGCCAAATGGCAATTAAGGAACAGAGGCCAATATTAGTAGAGGTAAAAACTCATATCAGAGTTCTAGTTACAAACACAATGTTGCAAAATCTTGAAATTGTTAAAACATAATCACTCTTAAAACTGCTAGACTTGACATTCTTTTAGGAAACTCATACTAAAATTTTCAACTTTTAGGCCATGACATATAGAGTAGCTCACCATTCAACATCTGATGATTCAACCAAGTATCGACCCGTTGAGGAAATCGAACACTGGAAAACAGCAAAAAGTCCTATATCAAAATTCAGAAAATACATACAAAGAAATGGCTGGTGGAGTGATGAAATGAATCGGAACTTCGCGGAGACATCAGAAAACAGGTTCAATATTGGCTTAAAAACATTGATCTTCATCTGATATCTGTCTTATAATTGTTTTATTTCTTCTTCTTGAATCAGGTGTTGCAAGCTATTCAAGCAGCAGAGAAGGTGGATAAACCTTCATTGAAAGATTTGTTTACAGATGTTTATGACAAATTGCCATTAAATCTTCAAGATCAAGAGAAATTTGTTAAGGATGCTGTAAAAAGATCCCCAAAAGAATATCCTTCTGATGTTCCTATATAAGCTTATAGTGTGTTATGATAAGGGGCAGAGCTACAGCTTCGCAATTAATTCATTCGTGTTGCGTAATATGTATAATTTATTAGTAAACTCGTATCTTCTTAGAAACCAAAACTCATAAACTCAATATCCCAACTCGGTTTCTGAATAGCTAGCTTAGAATGCAACTCTGAAATTGCCAGTGTTCTATGAAGTTACATAGATATATAAATAGCTACATTATAAACATAAGTTCTGAAACAAATTCTTGAGTATATGTTAATGGTATTAACTTTCTCTCTGTTTGATCTCTTGATTGATTTTACATTGAGTATGTTATAGTTATTCAATTATATATGTTTGATTAAGAAAATGCGCTTCAAAATTTGACTTTAGGCCTCCAAACTTATGAATAGATAGTGTTAATATTTGAATATACTCTATTCTTTTTAGATCCTATTTATGAAATTTCACTCAATAAGTTATTATGGTTATCTATTGTTAATAGTGGATTTATTTTAGAAAACAAAAATTACATAAATTTCATATTATTTTACGTAACTTTAACATAATGAGTGTGTTTGGTATGAAGGAAAACATTTTCTGGAAAATGTATTTTAATTTTCTGATGTTTGGTTGGGACAAAAGTTTTGGAAAATGTTTTCCAAATCAACTCATTTTCCTCAAAATTAAGGAAAATGATTTCCCTTCAAAAATTAAGGAAAACATTTTCCAAAACTCTCCTCCAATTTTAAATTACATATTTTTTTTTAAAAAACATCAAATTTAAAAAATATTTTCAATTTCAAAATTTTATTTTTTCACCCGATCCCTGACCCCATACCGGCCAACCCCCCCCCAACCCCAACCCCTCCCCAAAAAATTAATTTTGCTTTTAAAAATATTTTCAACTTCAAATTTATTTTAAACTCCTAATCCCCCGCCCCGATCAGCCCCCTACCAGCCCCACACACCCCCAACCCCCAAAAAATTAATTTTATTTTTTAAAAATACTATCAACTTCAATTTTTTATTTTTTCACTCCTACCCCCTACCCCCCCCACCACCCCAAAAAAAAAATTGATTTTAAAAATAATTTCAATTTCATAAATTATTTTTTTACTCTAGTAAAAATAAAAGATGTCTCTCAAAAATATTTTTCATTCATAAATAAAAAACAATCATTTTCGGAAAATATTTTCTACTCACAAACCAAACATGAGAAAATAAGTTCAAAATCTACTTGTTTTCCAGGAAAACATTTTCCTCCATACCAAACACACCCAATATATATTATTCTTTTTATATTGATTCATGTGATACAAATGAAATTTCAAAAGTTAATCATTTTTTTATAGATTCTTTTTTATATTTAAGTTATTAATTATTGTGACTTACAATATGTTTTATGTATTTTATAT
The DNA here is from genome assembly GCA_022817965.1 of Solanum lycopersicoides. Classification (NCBI taxonomy): domain Eukaryota; kingdom Viridiplantae; phylum Streptophyta; class Magnoliopsida; order Solanales; family Solanaceae; genus Solanum; species Solanum lycopersicoides. The sequence continues at coordinate 2,493 of JAJJBR010001246.1, forward strand.
AGTATCTCTTTATTCCAATTATGTGGTATTGATCAAATTCTGACATAGCGAAAAGTTTTTATATATATTTTTAAATATTTTAAGTTATTAATTATTATGATGTATAATATTTTTTACATTATGTTGATTTATGTGATACAAATAAAATTTCAAAAGCCAATAATTTTTTTTATAAATTCTTTTGATATTTAAATTATTTATTATCATGATTTACCATATATTTTATGTATTTTATATAACATATCTCTCTTTATCCAAATATATGTGGTATAGATAAAATTTTGAGAGTCAACGAATTTTTTATATATTAACATATTAATTATTATGACTTATAAAACTTTTTACACAGAACAATAAAAGATAAAAACTTTAAATAGAAAATAACAAAATGACCAAAACACCACTAGCTACAAGCAAGGGTATTTTACTAAGTATTAAAGTAAGATATTTTACATACATATCAAAGTTCTAAATATAAGAAAATAAATTAGAAATCAAAAGAAACTCAAATAAAGAAAAGGATTATTTCCTTTTTCCTAATACCAATTAGTCTAAATTAGTCTTTTTTAGGATGAATGAGCTCAACCGTTTTACCCCCTTCTTAGTTCTTAGGAGCTCCATCCGACTTTGAACTCGTAATTAGAGGCAGATCTAGAATTCAAAGGTTAGGGGTACCATATCATCTAAATTGTAAATGGGTCGGTTCCTTCAATTTTAGGTTATGATTAGGGTCATTTAGTTTTTCCGATTTCGATAAATAAATTGATCAAATATACATATTTAGTAATGCTTTTTTTCTTTTAAATATTCTAATACTAAATATATACACATAATAATTAGTTTTTTCATAATTTATTTTTTAGGAACAAGAGACTTTATTTTCTGTAACATTGCGAAAACAAGAGATTTTTTTCACTTCAAAAATTCAATTTGTATACGTCATCTACATTCTAATACCATATAGTTGAGAAAAAATAAAAAGTATAGCTTCAATCCAGTCATCTCCACTTAGTGTGACATTAAAGATTGAAAAACCTTTAAATTCAAAATCTTTAACATAATAATATCCATCATTTCAAAAAATATATATTTAAAAATACTAGTTAAACATATTTTTATTAATATTTATGTGACGTATAAAATTTAATATCAATCTATAATCGATATAGAATTTCACGCAATATACACATCAATTAGAGATAGATAAATAAATAACAACTAGCAAATAAAGGAACTAATTGAAGAGGGCAAGAAATTGAAACAAAGACAAAACAAAAGGAGAGGGGAAAAAAAGGGAGCTCGCAAAGGATAAAATAATAATAGTGCCCTCATGGAGGTTTGAACTCTCGACGCACTCATTGAGATATGCGACCTCATTGTTCGCTGGGTGGCAAATGTAATATATGTATTAAATATGTTATACTTATATACAATGTTTTAATCGAGGCCACTAGGTGTCGTGGCACCCCACCCAAACAGCTAGATCCACCCTTGCTCGTGATACTTAATACATATATCGCGTTCGGTGATAGCGTTTTATGAATAAAATTATATTTTTCTTATAAATTATTGAATTTACGACATTGCCACTACTCTTTATACATAAATCGCTACCACTGAACGCGATTTATGAGTAAAATTATGTTTTTCTTATAAATTATTGAATTTACGATGTTGCCACTACTCTTTATACATTAATCGCTTTTAGCGATTGCGTTTATAAGTAAAGTTATGTTTTTTTCTTATAAATTATTGAATTTACGACATTGCCACTACCCTTTATACATAAATCTCTTTTAGTGATTGCGTTTTATGAGTAAAATTCTGTTTTTTTTCCTTATAAAATGTTGAATTTACGACATTGTCACTACTCTTTATACATAAATCGCTTTTAGTGATTGCGTTTTATGAGTAAAATTATATTTTTCTTATAAATTGTTGAATTTACGACATTGCCACTACTCTTTATAAATAAATCGCGTTCGCTGATAGCGTTTTATGAGTAAAGTTATGTTTTCCTTATAATTTGTTGAATTTACGATATTGCCACTACTCTCTATACGTAAATCGCTTTCAATGACATCGTTTTATGAGTAAAGTTATGTTTTTCTTATAAATTGTTGAATTTACGATATTGCCACTACTCTTTATACATAAATCGATTTCAACGATAGCGTTTTATGAGTAAAATTATGACATATCGAACAATGCATTTAAAAGCGAAAATATTTTATTTATATATCTATATATACTTTTTTAAATATATACATCTAGGTGTAATTCTAATAATGAAATTTATATAACAAATATTTGATGATAAAGTGTCTGATATACTCCTTAACTTTGTCATTTAGAGCTGATATACCCCTTGTTATGAAAGTGACTCATATATACCCTACTTATAAACAAATGACTCACATATACCCTTTTCCTCTAACGGAAATGGAAAAAAAATAATAATTTTAATCTGATTTTTTATTATTTTTTTCTAAAAAATATAATCCATATGAGTAAATTTAATCTCGTCAAACATATTTTTTGACTTTTTTTTTGTTTCAATGACTAATTTAGAATTATTATTTTGATAATCAAATTTATTTATGTTTCACTAATATTCTTGTAAAACTCATTGTAGATGACCAAATTTTTGTCTTCGAATACAAAAATCAAATTACAATATAGACAAAAAGAAATAGTTTAAATTTTTTTTCTTTAAACTAAGGAATGAAAGAAATTAAATAAATTAAGAATAATAAACTCAAATAATTATAATAAAAGAAGTCAAAAAATAATTTATGCATGAAAAAAATTAAAATATACCTTGAACTTTGATAGAAGAATCATATATACCCCTAAATAATATTTAAAAAAAATTAAAAGTAAAAAATATAAATTTAAAACTAATTTTTTAACTTTCGTTAAATGAAGGTTATATGTGAGCTCATTTTGTAACGACATGTATATGTGAGCCGTTTGTATAACGGTAAGGACATATTGTAACGACCCGCTAGGTCGTTTTGAGAACTAGGACTATTTTGACTCCTTCCGGAAAATTTAAAGGGGTATTTTAAACTATTCAGTAACTACAATTTTATAGTTAATGATTCTTTTTCCTAAAATTTTAATATAGTGATAGTTAATGGGCCAAGTGTGTAATTTAAGTATTTTCTATATCACTTGGCCATATAATTATGTTAAGTTAGTGGGATATGCCACTTTCAATACTTAATTAGCTATTGGAAAAAAAAAAAAAAAGGGAAGATGCAACGTGGTCCCTTCCTGGTTGAATTAAATTGTTATGGTGGAAAAAGCAATCATTAGGAATGATTACTTTCATTATTAAAAGGCTAAATTGGATGGGAATTGAATTGTGTTCTAAAAAAATAAAATAAAAAATGTATCGTCATTTGAGAAACCTTATTTTGGGTTCTGCCAAAAATTCTTGCTATCCTTAGATGTTAGACGTATGATATTGTGTTAGTATTAGTATATTAGGATTTTTGGAGAGGTTAAGGTTCAGTTGTTGGATGGAAATTTAGCAAATATGATAATTTAGCATATAAACTATATCAAGATTTGGAGCTTCATTAGAGATATGAGTGAGTTTTAAGGTCTATGATGGACATATAATAATTTGAATGTCTACAAAGTTGCTTACTTACGAATATTGTATCATTGGTAGATTGAGAATGTTCCGAAACTTTGCGAAAGGGGAAGGAACCATTTTGAGGATTCGTGGCACGAGTTCGGCATTTAAGGTATGTAAGACTTTTTAGACTTGTTGAAGGACGTTTTCCTAATTAAAGATTAAAAATGAAATCGACAAAGGGGTAAGGGCGGAAGATGGGGTCTCGTACCAATGGTGTGACGGGCATTGGTACGAGTACCAATGTTATAAAAGGGAAAATCTATTACTATAATATGTATATTGTAATTTGAGAATGCCAAAGCATATGGGCATTAGCTGAAGTACTTAGTGACTTGAATTCTTGTGTGTGGTTGTGTTCCTTTATTGAACCCGTGTAATTGTGATGATTGAAGTGATTATATGTCATAGAGACATTTGATTTATTGAGATGTTGTATCATCCCCTTTAATTGATATCATATTGTGCACATGCATTGACATGAGATTGAGTATGAGTAAAGGTCTAACACGTGGAGATCGTCCGTGTTGAGATCGAGTTATGATTATAATTTGGGCACGTGGAGATCGTCCGTGCGAGTAATTGGTTATGATTATAAGTTGGGCACGTGGAGATCGTCCGTGCTGGGGATTATTTGATTATATGATAGTGCGTTGAGATCGTCCGCACAGACACGTGGAGATCGTTTGTGTCGGTATATGGACCTCGCGAGTCCCCCATGGGTCATGAACTCTCGATGTATTTCCGAGGAGTATCATGTATATACGGTTGAGAGAGTACTGGGTATTCTGATGCATATCATTTCATGGTGTCACATCTCATTACATCCTTCGTTTTTGTTGATTATGGGTTTTATTGGTGGTTGAAAAGTACGTGATATCTGATTTCCTCTATTTGATGGAACTTGATTGGTAAATATAATATGGACTTGTATATCTAATAACTGATTTTCTTACATAAACTCCTGTCACGACTTCTTCGTTGTCGGTCAATGAGATATACACGTGGTTTCGTACTCATACTGCACTTGCTGCACTCTTTTGTGGTGCAGATTGGATTCCAATTTCAAGTGCATATCGTGGATCTTTCAGAGATGAGTTTTGAATTATCGTGGAGTTGTGGTGAGCTACTTAGCTGTTCTGTGGCCCACACCTCCTTCTATGTCTTTAGACGTTATCATTTTATTTTAGTATTTAGACAGGATATTTCTCTCGTCTAGGTTTGTCGTTTAGTTCTAGACTTGTATCGTAGCTTAGAAGCTATTGTACGTATGACACTAAATTTTGGGATAGTAATTGTGGTTTCCGCATTTCATACTTGTAAATGACTTAGTGATTGGATATTATGTTTTTACTTATTTTCTACTTAAAATATTGATTGAATCGGTAAAAGTATTGAGTTGGCTTACCTATCGATTGGGAACATAGGTGTCATCACGACTTGTGCTTTTGGGTCGTGACACATATATGAGCCACTTTCATAACGATGGGTAAATCAGCTCCAAATGGCTAAATGGAGGGGTATTTTGCTAAGTATTAAAGTAAGATATTTTACATACATATCAAAGTTCTAAATATAAGAAAATAAATTAGAAATCAAAAGAAACTCAAATGAAGAAAAGGATTATTTCCTTTTTCCTAATACCAATTAGTCTAAATTAGTCTTTTTTAGGATGAATGAGCTCAACCGTTTTACCCCCTTCTTAGTTCTTAGGAGATCCATCCGACTTTGAACACGTAATTAGAGGCAGATCTAGAATTCAAAGGTTAGGGGTGCCATATCATCTAAATTGTAAATGGGTCGGTTCCTTCAATTTTAGGTTATGATTAGGGTCATTTAGTTTTTCCGATTTCGATAAATAAATTGATCAAATATACATATTTAGTAATGCTTTTTTTCTTTTAAATATTCTAATACTAAATATATACACATAATAATTAGTTTTTTCATAAAAATTTTTTTAGGAACGAGAGACTTTATTTTCTGTAACATTGCGAAAACAAGAGATTTTTTTCACTTCAAAAATTCAATTTGTATACGTCATCTACATTCTAATACCATATAGTTGAGAAAAAAATAAAAAGTATAGCTTCAATCCAGTCATCTCCACTTAGTGTGACATTAATGATTGAAAGAACCTTTAAATTCAAAATCTTTAACATAATAATATCCATCATTTCAAAAAATATATATTTAAAAATACTAGTTAAACATATTTTTATTAATATTTATGTGACGTATAAAATTTAATATCACTCTATAATCGATATAGAATTTCACGCAATATACACATCAATTAGAGATAGATAAATAAATAACAACTAGCAAATAAAGGAACTAATTGAAGAGGGCAAGAAATTGAAACAAAGACAAAACAAAAGGAGAGGGGAAAAAAAGAGAGCTCGCAAAGGATAAAATAATAATAGTGCCCTCATGGAGGTTTGAACTCTCGACGCACTCATTGAGATATGCGACCTCATTGTTCGCTGGGTGGCAAATGTAATATATGTATTAAATATGTTATACTTATATACAATGTTTTAATCGAGGCCACTAGGTGTCGTGGCACCCCACCCAAACAGCTAGATCCACCCCTGCTCGTGATACTTAATACATATATCGCGTTCGGTGATAGCGTTTTATGAGTAAAATTATGTTTTTCTTATAAATTATTGAATTTACGACATTGCCACTACTCTTTATACATAAATCGCTACCACTGAACGCGATTTATGAGTAAGATTATGTTTTTCTTATAAATTGTTGAATTTACGATGTTGCCACTACTCTTTATACATAAATCGCTTTTAGTGATTGCGTTTATAAGTAAAGTTATGTTTTTTTCTTATAAATTATTGAATTTACGACATTGCCACTACTCTTTATACATAAATCTCTTTTAGTGATTGCGTTTTATGAGTAAAATTCTGTTTTTTTCCTTATAAAATGTTGAATTTACGACATTGTCACTACTCTTTATACATAAATCGCTTTTAGTGATTGCGTTTTATGAGTAAAATTATATTTTTCTTATAAATTGTTGAATTTACGACATTGCCACTATTCTTTATAAATAAATCGCGTTCGCTGATAGCGTTTTATGAGTAAAGTTATGTTTTCCTTATAATTTGTTGAATTTACGATATTGCCACTACTCTCTATACGTAAATCGCTTTCAATGACATCGTTTTATGAGTAAAGTTATGTTTTTCTTATAAATTGTTGAATTTACGATATTGCCACTACTCTTTATACATAAATCGATTTCAACGATAGCGTTTTATGAGTAAAATTATGACATATCGAACAATGCATTTAAAAGCGAAAATATTTTATTTATATATCTATATATACTTTTTTAAATATATACATCTAGGTGTAATTCTAATAATGAAATTTATATAACAAATATTTGATGATAAAGTGTCTGATATACTCCTTAACTTTGTCATTTAGAGCTGATATACCCCTTGTTATGAAAGTGACTCATATATACCCTACTTATAAACAAATGACTCACATATACCCTTTTCCTCTAACGGAAATGGAAAAAAATAATAATTTTAATCTGATTTTTTATTATTTTTTTCTAAAAAATATAATCCATATGAGTAAATTTAATCTCGTCAAACATATTTTTTGACTTTTTTTTTGTTTCAATGACTAATTTAGAATTATTATTTTGATAATCAAATTTATTTATGTTTCACTAATATTCTTGTAAAACTCATTGTAGATGACCAAATTTTTGTCTTCGAATACAAAAATCAAATTACAATGTAGACAAAAAGAAATAGTTTAAATTTTTTTTCTTTAAACTAAGGAATGAAAGAAATTAAATAAATTAAGAATAATAAACTCAAATAATTATAATAAAAGAAGTCAAAAAATAATTTATGCATGAAAAAAATTAAAATATACCTTGAACTTTGATAGAAGAATCATATATACCCCTAAATAATATTTAAAAAAATTAAAAGTAAAAAATATAAATTTAAAACTAATTTTTTAACTTTCGTTAAATGAAGGTTATATGTGAGCTCATTTTGTAACGACATGTATATGTGAGCCGTTTGTATAACGGTAAGGACATATATGAGCCACTTTCATAACGATGGGTAAATCAGCTCCAAATGGCTAAATGGAGGGGTATTTTGCTAAGTATTAAAGTAAGATATTTTACATACATATCAAAGTTCTAAATATAAGAAAATAAATTAGAAATCAAAAGAAACTCAAATGAAGAAAAGGATTATTTCCTTTTTCCTAATACCAATTAGTCTAAATTAGTCTTTTTTAGGATGAATGAGCTCAACCGTTTTACCCCCTTCTTAGTTCTTAGGAGCTCCATCCGATTTTGAACTCGTAATTAGAGGCAGATCTAGAATTCAAAGGTTAGGGGTGCCATATCATCTAAATTGTAAATGGGTCGGTTCCTTCAATTTTAGGTTATGATTAGGGTCATTTAGTTTTTCCGATTTCGATAAATAAATTGATCAAATATACATATTTAGTAATGCTTTTTTTCTTTTAAATATTCTAATACTAAATATATACACATAATAATTAGTTTTTTCATAAATTTTTTTTTAGGAACAAGAGACTTTATTTTCTGTAACATTGCGAAAATAAGAGATTTTTTTCACTTCAAAAATTCAATTTGTATACGTCATCTACATTCTAATACCATATAGTTGAGAAAAAATAAAAAGTATAGCTTCAATCCAGTCATCTCCACTTAGTGTTACATTAAAGATTGAAAACACCTTTAAATTCAAAATCTTTAACATAATAATATCCATCATTTCAAAAAATATATATTTAAAAATACTAGTTAAACATATTTTTATTAATATTTATGTGACGTATAAAATTTAATATCAATCTATAATCGATATAGAATTTCACGCAATATACACATCAATTAGAGATAGATAAATAAATAACAACTAGCAAATAAAGGAACTAATTGAAGAGGGCAAGAAATTGAAACAAAGACAAAACAAAAGGAGAGGGGAAAAAAAGGGAGCTCGCAAAGGATAAAATAATAATAGTGCCCTCATGGAGGTTTGAACTCTCGACGCACTCATTGAGATATGCGACCTCATTGTTCGCTGGGTGGCAAATGTAATGTATGTATTAAATATGTTATACTTATATACAATGTTTTAATCGAGGCCACTAGGTGTCGTGGCACCCCACCCAAACAGCTAGATCCACCCTGCTCGTGATACTTAATACATATATCGCGTTCGGTGATAGCGTTTTATGAGTAAAATTATGTTTTTCTTATAAATTATTGAATTTACGACATTGCCACTACTCTTTATACATAAATCGCTACCACTGAACGCGATTTATGAGTAAATTATGTTTTTCTTATAAATTGTTGAATTTACGATGTTGCCACTACTCTTTATACATAAATCGCTTTTAGTGATTGCGTTTATAAGTAAAGTTATGTTTTTTTCTTATAAATTATTGAATTTACGACATTGCCACTACTCTTTATACATAAATCTCTTTTAGTGATTGCGTTTTATGAGTAAAATTCTGTTTTTTTCCTTATAAAATGTTGAATTTACGACATTGTCACTACTCTTTATACATAAATCGCTTTTAGTGATTGCGTTTTATGAGTAAAATTATATTTTTCTTATAAATTGTTGAATTTACGACATTGCCACTATTCTTTATAAATAAATCGCGTTCGCTGATAGCGTTTTATGAGTAAAGTTATGTTTTCCTTATAATTTGTTGAATTTACGATATTGCCACTACTCTCTATACGTAAATCGCTTTCAATGACATCGTTTTATGAGTAAAGTTATGTTTTTCTTATAAATTGTTGAATTTACGATATTGCCACTACTCTTTATACATAAATCGATTTCAACGATAGCGTTTTATGAGTAAAATTATGACATATCGAACAATGCATTTAAAAGCGAAAATATTTTATTTATATATCTATATATACTTTTTTAAATATATACATCTAGGTGTAATTCTAATAATGAAATTTATATAACAAATATTTGATGATAAAGTGTCTGATATACTCCTTAACTTTGTCATTTAGAGCTGATATACCCCTTGTTATGAAAGTGACTCATATATACCCTACTTATAAACAAATGACTCACATATACCCTTTTCCTCTAACGGAAATGGAAAAAAAATAATAATTTTAATCTGATTTTTTATTATTTTTTTCTAAAAAATATAATCCATATGAGTAAATTTAATCTTCGTCAAACATATTTTTTGACTTTTTTTTTGTTTCAATGACTAATTTAGAATTATTATTTTGATAATCAAATTTATTTATGTTTCACTAATATTCTTGTAAAACTCATTGTAGATGACCAAATTTTTGTCTTCGAATACAAAAATCAAATTACAATGTAGACAAAAAGAAATAGTTTAAATTTTTTTTCTTTAAACTAAGGAATGAAAGAAATTAAATAAATTAAGAATAATAAACTCAAATAATTATAATAAAAGAAGTCAAAAAATAATTTATGCATGAAAAAAATTAAAATATACCTTGAACTTTGATAGAAGAATCATATATACCCCTAAATAATATTTAAAAAAAATTAAAAGTAAAAAATATAAATTTAAAACTAATTTTTTAACTTTCGTTAAATGAAGGTTATATGTGAGCTCATTTTGTAACGACATGTATATGTGAGCCGTTTGTATAACGGTAAGGACATATATGAGCCACTTTCATAACGATGGGTAAATCAGCTCCAAATGGCTAAATGGAGGGGTATTTTGCTAAGTATTAAAGTAAGATATTTTACATACATATCAAAGTTCTAAATATAAGAAAATAAATTAGAAATCAAAAGAAACTCAAATGAAGAAAAGGATTATTTCCTTTTTCCTAATACCAATTAGTCTAAATTAGTCTTTTTTAGGATGAATGAGCTCAACCGTTTTACCCCCTTCTTAGTTCTTAGGAGCTCCATCCGATTTTGAACTCGTAATTAGAGGCAGATCTAGAATTCAAAGGTTAGGGGTGCCATATCATCTAAATTGTAAATGGGTCGGTTCCTTCAATTTTAGGTTATGATTAGGGTCATTTAGTTTTTCCGATTTCGATAAATAAATTGATCAAATATACATATTTAGTAATGCTTTTTTTCTTTTAAATATTCTAATACTAAATATATACACATAATAATTAGTTTTTTCATAAATTTTTTTTTAGGAACAAGAGACTTTATTTTCTGTAACATTGCGAAAATAAGAGATTTTTTTCACTTCAAAAATTCAATTTGTATACGTCATCTACATTCTAATACCATATAGTTGAGAAAAAATAAAAAGTATAGCTTCAATCCAGTCATCTCCACTTAGTGTTACATTAAAGATTGAAAACACCTTTAAATTCAAAATCTTTAACATAATAATATCCATCATTTCAAAAATATATATTTAAAAATACTAGTTAAACATATTTTTATTAATATTTATGTGACGTATAAAATTTAATATCATCTATAATCGATATAGAATTTCACGCAATATACACATCAATTAGAGATAGATAAATAAATAACAACTAGCAAATAAAGGAACTAATTGAAGAGGGCAAGAAATTGAAACAAAGACAAAACAAAAGGAGAGGGGAAAAAAAGGGAGCTCGCAAAGGATAAAATAATAATAGTGCCCTCATGGAGGTTTGAACTCTCGACGCACTCATTGAGATATGCGACCTCATTGTTCGCTGGGTGGCAAATGTAATGTATGTATTAAATATGTTATACTTATATACAATGTTTTAATCGAGGCCACTAGGTGTCGTGGCACCCCACCCAAACAGCTAGATCCACCCCTGCTCGTGATACTTAATACATATATCGCGTTCGGTGATAGCGTTTTATGAGTAAAATTATGTTTTTCTTATAAATTATTGAATTTACGACATTGCACTACTCTTTATACATAAATCGCTACCACTGAACGCGATTTATGAGTAAATTATGTTTTTCTTATTAATTGTTGAATTTACGATGTTGCCACTACTCTTTATACATAAATCGCTTTTAGTGATTGCGTTTATAAGTAAAGTTATGTTTTTTTCTTATAAATTATTGAATTTATGACATTGCCACTACTCTTTATACATAAATCTCTTTTAGTGATTGCGTTTTATGAGTAAAATTCTGTTTTTTTCCTTATAAAATGTTGAATTTACGACATTGTCACTACTCTTTATACATAAATCGCTTTTAGTGATTGCGTTTTATGAGTAAAATTATATTTTTCTTATAAATTATTGAATTTACGACATTGCCACTACTCTTTATAAATAAATCGCGTTCGCTGATAGCGTTTTATGAGTAAAGTTATGTTTTCCTTATAATTTGTTGAATTTACGATATTGCCACTACTCTCTATTCATAAATCGCTTTCAATGACATCGTTTTATGAGTAAAGTTATGTTTTTCTTATAAATTGTTGAATTTACGATATTGCCACTACTCTTTATACATAAATCGCTTTCAACGATAGCTTTTTATGAGTAAAATTATGACATATCGAACAATGCATTTAAAAGCGAAAATATTTTATTTATATATCTATATATACTTTTTTAAATATATACATCTAGGTGTAATTCTAATAATGAAATTTATATAACAAATATTTGATGATAAAGTGTCTGATATACTCCTTAACTTTGTCATTTAGAGCTGATATACCCCTTGTTATGAAAGTGACTCATATATACCCTACTTATAAACAAATGACTCACATATACCCTTTTCCTCTAACGGAAATGGAAAAAAATAATAATTTTAAATCTGATTTTTTATTATTTTTTTCTAAAAAATATAATCCATATGAGTAAATTTAATCCTCGTCAAACATATTTTTTGACTTTTTTTTTGTTTCAATGACTAATTTAGAATTATTATTTTGATAATCAAATTTATTTATGTTTCACTAATATTCTTGTAAAACTCATTGTAGATGACCAAATTTTTGTCTTCGAATACAAAAATCAAATTACAATATAGACAAAAAGAAATAGTTTAAATTTTTTTTCTTTAAACTAAGGAATGAAAGAAATTAAATAAATTAAGAATAATAAACTCAAATAATTATAATAAAAGAAGTCAAAAAATAATTTATGCATGAAAAAAATTAAAATATACCTTGAACTTTGATAGAAGAATCATATATACCCCTAAATAATATTTAAAAAAAATTAAAAGTAAAAAATATAAATTTAAAACTAATTTTTTAACTTTCGTTAAATGAAGGTTATATGTGAGCTCATTTTGTAACGACATGTATATGTGAGCCGTTTGTATAACGGTAAGGACATATATGAGCCACTTTCATAACGATGGGTAAATCAGCTCCAAATGGCTAAATGGAGGGGTATTTTGCTAAGTATTAAAGTAAGATATTTTACATACATATCAAAGTTCTAAATATAAGAAAATAAATTAGAAATCAAAAGAAACTCAAATGAAGAAAAGGATTATTTCCTTTTTCCTAATACCAATTAGTCTAAATTAGTCTTTTTTAGGATGAATGAGCTCAACCGTTTTACCCCCTTCTTAGTTCTTAGGAGCTCCATCCGATTTTGAACTCGTAGAGGCAGATCTAGAATTTAAAGGTTAGGGGTGCCATATCATCTAAATTGTAAATGGGTCGGTTCCTTCAATTTTAGGTTATGATTAGGGTCATTTAGTTTTTCCGATTTCGATAAATAAATTGATCAAATATACATATTTAGTAATGCTTTTTTTCTTTTAAATATTCTAATACTAAATATATACACATAATAATTAGTATTTTCATAATTTTTTTTTTAGGAACAAGAGACTTTATTTTCTGTAACATTGCGAAAATAAGAGAATTTTTTTAATTCAAAAATTCAATTTGTATACGTCATCTACATTCTAATACCATATAGTTGAGAAAAAATAAAAAGTATAGCTTCAATCCAGTCATCTCCACTTAGTGTTACATTAAAGATTGAAAACACCTTTAAATTCAAAATCTTTAACATAATAATATCCATCATTTCAAAAAATATATATTTAAAAATACTAGTTAAACATATTTTTATTAATATTTATGTGACGTATAAAATTTAATATCAATCTATAATCGATATAGAATTTCACGCAATATACACATCAATTAGAGATAGATAAATAAATAACAACTAGCAAATAAAGGAACTAATTGAAGAGGGCAAGAAATTGAAACAAAGACAAAACAAAAGGAGAGGAGGAAAAAAGGGAGCTCGCAAAGGATAAAATAATAATAGTGCCCTCATGGAGGTTTGAACTCTCGACGCACTCATTGAGATATGCGACCTCATTGTTCGCTGGGTGGCAAATGTAATGTATGTATTAAATATGTTATACTTATATACAATGTTTTAATCGAGGCCACTAGGTGTCGTGGCACCCCACCCAAACAGCTAGATCCACCGCTGCTCGTGATACTTAATACATATATCGCGTTCGGTGATAGCGTTTTATGAGTAAAATTATGTTTTTCTTATAAATTATTGAATTTACGACATTGCCACTACTCTTTATACATAAATCGCTACCACTGAACGCGATTTATGAGTAAATTATGTTTTTCTTATAATTGTTGAATTTACGATGTTGCCACTACTCTTTATACATAAATCGCTTTTAGTGATTGCGTTTATAAGTAAAGTTATGTTTTTTTCTTATAAATTATTGAATTTATGACATTGCCACTACTCTTTATACATAAATCTCTTTTAGTGATTGCGTTTTATGAGTAAAATTCTGTTTTTTTCCTTATAAAATGTTGAATTTACGACATTGTCACTACTCTTTATACATAAATCGCTTTTAGTGATTGCGTTTTATGAGTAAAATTATATTTTTCTTATAAATTATTGAATTTACGACATTGCCACTACTCTTTATAAATAAATCGCGTTCGCTGATAGCGTTTTATGAGTAAAGTTATGTTTTCCTTATAATTTGTTGAATTTACGATATTGCCACTACTCTCTATACATAAATCGCTTTCAATGACATCGTTTTATGAGTAAAGTTATGTTTTTCTTATAAATTGTTGAATTTACGATATTGCCACTACTCTTTATACATAAATGCTTTCAACGATAGCTTTTTATGAGTAAAATTATGACATATCGAACAATGCATTTAAAAGCGAAAATATTTTATTTATATATCTATATATACTTTTTTAAATATATACATCTAGGTGTAATTCTAATAATGAAATTTATATAACAAATATTTGATGATAAAGTGTCTGATATACTCCTTAACTTTGTCATTTAGAGCTGATATACCCGTTGTTATGAAAGTGACTCATATATACCCTACTTATAAACAAATGACTCACATATACCCTTTTCCTCTAACGGAAATGAAAAAAAAAATTAATTTTAATCTAATTTTTTATTTTTTTTTTCTAACTATATGAGTAAATTTAATCCTCGTCAAACATATTTTTTTGACTTTTTTTTTGTTTCAATTACTAATTTAGAATTATTATTTTGATAATCAAATTTATTTATGTTT
>JAJJBR010001247.1:0-20076 GCA_022817965.1 Solanum lycopersicoides
CATTATATTGTCACTAGTATATACCACTGTGTTGTTTAAATCCTTAATAATCCCTACCACATCCGTATCGGCACGACGTGGGTTTATGTACTATGAGAGCATTAGTAGTTACACAGGATTAAAATGAATTGCATGATTTTGCTATTGGTGCAGTTCTGAGTGTGTAGATGATCGTATAGCTATTATAGATATCCTAGGTTCTTTTGCTATTTAACAGCATTCAGCATGGGTTGGAAATTTTACAAGCTAAGCAAAATAACACCAAGAGCTTTGAAGAAGTCACTTAAGGTGATTATAACATCCCTTATATGATGCTTTGCTAAATTTGTTTGTTAGTAAAAGATACGTAATGATAGTGGAGTTATTTAATTATGAACTCATAAACAAATTTGTGTCCAAACCCAGGATGTTGCGACAGAAAATGAATTTGAGAACAGGATTCTGGATGATGTTATCCTGCGCGGTGATATTGGGGTGACATTTGATGATATTGGTGCACTTGAAAATGTCAAGGATACAATAAAAGAATTGGTCATGCTTCCCTTACAAAGACCTGAACTTTTCTGCAAGAGTCAACTAACCAAGGTTAACATCTACATTTTGTCCATATTTTGCTTATCTAATTATATTAGCTTGTTGAATGTTTATTGCTGATTTTCTGAAGTCCCCCAAAGAAGATACATTAAAACTTTATCTCTTGATGTCAAAATTTCCTTTTAATGTGTGTCTCCTCTTGTGCTTTAAAGTTTCTTCTCAACGTCATTTGGGCGGTTTGACAATAAGTTTGTGCTTGATGAGAAACTCACTTCAACTTTTGTTTCTCCTTTTTGGACTTGAATCTTCAAGCATCATGTTGAGATTTGTGGTTACTTAAGAAAATCGTCGCTCTATTCTTTCGCAGCCATGCAAGGGAATACTTTTGTTTGGTCCTCCTGGAACTGGGAAAACCATGCTGGCAAAAGCTGTTGCCACCGAAGCGGGTGCAAATTTTATCAATATTTCAATGTCAAGTATCAGTTCAAAGGTTTGTTTCTCTTGGAGCTTATTTGTGCTCTATCGAGTATAGATGATGTTGTTAATAGTGCTTCTTCGCATTATAACAGTCTAAATTGTCTTCTTTCCCATACTGCAGTTGTTTGGTGAGGGTGAGAAATATGTAAAAGCTGTCTTCTCACTGGCTAGTAAAATTGCTCCCTGTGTTGTTTTTGTTGATGAAGTATGCTTCCTTAAACATTAGCATATTTCTTTATCCTTTCCTGCTTTAAAATTCTATACTTTTGCTGATCCCTTTTGTCTCCTGTTTGTGTATGCTGCTTTCCCAAGGTTGATAGTTTGCTGGGACGAAGGGAAAATCCAGGAGAACATGAGGCGGCGCGTAAAATAAAAAATGAATTCATGGTGAATTGGGATGGGTTGCGCACGAAGGATTCCGAACGAGTTATGATACTTGCAGCAACAAACAGGCCATTTGACCTTGATGAAGCTGTGATAAGGCGACTGCCCCGTAGGTAAAAGGGGCACGACTAATTTGCAGATATTATTTAAGTTGAGTTTCATATATCACTTCATTAATACTCTTTTCATGTCTTTTCTGTATAGGTTGATGATCAAGTTACCAGATGCTCCAAACAGAGCAAAAATTCTCAAAGTGATACTCGCAAAAGAGGACTTGGCTGAGGATGTTGATGTGGATTTAATTGCAAGTATTACTAACGGATATTCTGGAAGTGACCTTAAGGTATCTTTGCTAATCATGTTTCATCATTCTGAAGTTTGAAGACGCTTTGTTTTCTAATTTAACTCCTTTGTTATGTAGAATCTCTGTGTAACAGCTGCATATCGACCCATCAAAGAGATCGTAGAAAAGGAAAAGAAGGTATAGCTTTCCTTTGTTTGATGTTTGTTCATTGATTGCTTAACTGAGACAGAAAATATATTGTTGGTCTATTCCACTTTTGATGTTTGTTCTTCGCGGTTCTCTTATAGATGTCTATTCCACTTTTGATGGTCTTTAGAGGAATCTTTGGTGCTTTTGGTTATCCTGCTTTCTTTCAAAAATCATGGAGTTAATACTCTAACAACTTGGATTTGCCAAAGAAAAAAGGCAGTCTTGTGCACGAAAATCCACCTTCACACATGGTGCAGGAAAGGACTGCACCCCGTTGTAATGTAGCCACCTTGCGTCAAGTGAGCTCCCTGTTTTCCACTGTTGAGGTGGAGCATTCAAACCCCATAAGTAGCATATCATCCATTTCTCCTTTCCAAACTGGTTAATTTCACTTTTCTGTTCATCTGATTTGAGTTATTCCAACAAGTTGCGAGTATGATTTAGAAGGAAATTTAGGAGGCCCTTGTATGTATGTGTGTGTGCCTCCTTAATAAACTTGCTAAAACTGGTATCTAATGCTTATAATTGATCATAGGAACATGCTGCCGCTAGTGAAGATGGTCGACCACCTCCAGCACTATACAGCAGTGCAGACATACGACCACTGAATATGGACGACTTTAGATATTCTCATCAGCAGGTGAATTGAAAATTTCTGGCAGTGTCTTTTAACTTTCTAAATTATTCAACTGCATTAGCATGCTGATTTGGAGTGCGATTGACTGTTGCTATAGGTTTGCGCAAGTGTTTCATCTGAATCCGATAATATGACTAAGCTTCTTGAGTGGAATGATCTGCATGGAGAAGGGGGCTCTCGAAAGAAGCATTCCTTTAGTTACTTCATTTAGACCGTCTCTGTGTGTAGGTAGATGTTTATCTTCCTCCAATTTTGATTACCTATGGGGCAAGGTCAGTTGCCTGTCCTTTTGGGTTGCTGTGAACCTTGGCTGTTTGTACAATCAGTTTTGACATGTTACAATGGTGGAGTAGACTTATAAAAATAGTTAGTTTATTTGCCTTCGTTTTTCTCACAACTTGCAGAGGGTGTTCAGTTCCTGTCGTAAAGGTTTGTTGTGGATACACATTTTATTCATTAAATACTTGATCCAATTGATTTCTGCATCAACGAAATGAACACATCAATCTTTGACACAATATTATTCATTGATACAAATTGGTAAATGGGTTATATTTCTTTCACCTCTCTTTTCTCACTCCCATCTCTCTTTTTTCTATTGACTAGTTTCTTTTTAATATATAAATCAGGTGTATGTCTCTCGCCTCTCCCTTCTCCCAATCTCGCTCTCTTTCCTCTTTCTAATATATAGCTATAAAGTGTAATTAAAAAAACATTAGCAAAAAGAGCTTGATTATGTTTCTAGCATAGTTTTTTGTGAAATTTCATTTTAAAAAAAGACCAAGTTAACAAAGGAGAGTTATGAGAAGTTTTGACTAAATTTACCACCACACTCGAACACCTCCATTAAAATTAGTATAATTTACATAAATCTCATAAAAGTTACATTTTATAATTTATATAAATCCCATAAAAATTACATTTTATCTCTATTTTTTTTATTATCGTAATTTCTTAAAATTTGTACCTTTCGGATACATTAAAGAGTATTTTGGATACATTATAACATAAATCAGATACATAATATGTAGCTCGGATACATTATAAAATAAACCGAATACATAATATATAGCTCGGATAAATTATAAAATAAACCTAATACATAATATGTAGCTCGGATACATTATAAAATAAACTGGATACATATTATGTAGCTCGGATACATTAAATATTGACTCAAATACATTAATATGTAGCTCGGATACATTAAATACATTAGGAAAGAAAAAGGAATTTAAGAAATAGAAGGGGATATTGAAAATAAGGAAAACATAAGATATTTATTTCAATAATTTTTCCTAATTTAAATTGATTTTTTTAAAAAAAAAAAGTTTTTGATCATTTAAATTTCATTTTCCCTTAGTATTAACTTTTACGCATATTGTGTGCGTATTCTTTAACAATTAGTACTAACAATTTTAAATGTCGATAAAAATATATCTAAATAGTAAAAAAATCTAAAAAGTATTTATGTTTTAAAAATAATAGATAATAGAACAACTTTCATATATAGCAAACATAAAATTATATTTTTATGTTATAACTATAATGTGCATTATTGCTTTCCGTAATAAATTTTATATTTGCTATGAAGCTTTTGATTTGTATAATTCGCTAGATACATCCAATTTTATATAAATTATTCTGTTTTGTATAAATTCATTTATACATTGTGATTTGTATAGCAAGATCTGTATTTGTATAATTATAAATGTACAGGACGAAAATATGTGTATTTTTATTTGTATATATCTTTTTCTTTCGCTTTATATCAACACAATCGCGTTTTATATATTTTATTCATTTGTATACCGAATAGATAATTGTATACCGAAAATGCTAATTATATAACGAATCAGATGAAGAAAATAAAATATTTTCTGCGAATTACAAAATAAATAAATTATATATATAATATTTAATTTGAATTAATAATTTATTAATTCATACAATTTATTACCCGTATATTATTATAATACAATAGTTGAATTAATTGACTATTTTAGTCTTTCTGAAGTGTTCACAGTTCACACCATGTGAAGGTGATTCAGTTGAACCGACCGCAATCTTCGAACATTAAGAATATTGGATGCACTTCTATATCCTTCCTCACTTAATTACCTATGCAAGCCTCAATTAACTAATTAATTAGGAATAAGACATAATTAAATATGTGACATAATTCACAAGTCCCTCGACCTTTGTCACTTGAATTAAGATATAGAAATTAAATTGACTAATTAATTAGGAATAAGACATAATTATATTTTAGACTAGGAATAAAATCTTAAAGACACACTACATTAAATTAAGATTGTATTACTCTATTTTATTTTATTTTGTAATTTTGTACATTTTTTTAACTTACGTAACATCCAAACATTTCCCACACACTCCAAGTAAGTGGAGTCACAGAGTGTGCCACATAAGTCAAAAGATGTATCAAATTACAAAAAAAAAAAGAAAAAGAAGAAGCTTTAGGTAATACACTCTTAGTCTAGTTAATATGTGTCTCTGAAATTTCAATTATAATCTAGGAGAGTATTTATATTTTATCCCAATTAATTATATTATGCATGTCTCAACAATTTCTTTATTCTCAAATGGTTCTTATTAATCTATGAAGAAAGTATTCTACAGCCGCACATAGTGAAAAGAAAATTGAAGGGAAGAGATGTTAGTGTTTTAATTCAACATGGGCAATTTAAAAATTGTTTAAAATAATTAAGGATAAAAGAGTGATCTACTTGGTTAAAGTAGAATTAGTTTTAAATTAACGAAAAAAATAGGATCACCTTACTTTTAACTTAAAATAAATCACTTTTGACTTAAAACAAGTTCCTTAGCTATTGCAACTTAAACTAAGCTTCGGAAACTTAGTCGACTGATTAATCTATCATATACCTTAATAACTTTTTTTTAATTTCGAATTTTTTTATTCTATCTAAGAAATGATTTTTTTCATATCTAATTAAATTGTGTAATAATTTTTTATTAGTTTTTCTTCATCATAAATATATTTACATTACTTATTTAAATGATATTTGTAATGAAGTAACAATAGAAAACAATGTAACTCGATTACTCTTTTTTTTAAAAAGAAAAGAAAAAGAAAAAGAAAATAGAGGCAGTTACACATGAGACAATTGGTATTTGGATGGTAACATTGTTTCCATGGGCTACCAATACAACTATTTTGAATAATCTAAGTTGTTTTGAATAGTTTTTCCACTACAATATTAAAAAAAAGATTTTTTTTTTTGAAATATATCCAAATTTGGATCGAAATTACTGTAACAATATTGAACTTTGAAAAATACTTTTTACCCATTGCACTAATAGTATAATTTAAAGGTATATATGTGTCCACATAGACGCCATAAATATTGCATCACTGTAAAAAGAAATGTGTCACCAGAGAACATATATACATTTAAAATACATTATTAAATAGTGCAAGGAGTAAAAGGTCCTGCGTAAAGTTTAGTATCATAACAAAAATTTTGATCAAAGTTGTAGTATTTTTTAGACACTTTTTTCTAAGAAAAATGTCTAACAATTTCAGATACATACATTTAATTAAAACTTGTTTCATGTAAACCATTTGAAATTTCACAATTTAAAATTTTAAACCTTGTTCGTAAATTCAGATATAGAAATTTTTGTATGTTAGATTCCTTTTTTCGCACATTTGAAAATTATGCAAAAAGTATTGCAAATCATAACAATTAATAACTTAAATCGTGAATAAAACTTTGCTCGACTCTTAATTTTTTACTATGATACTATAGATATAAAAATTTACAACACATAGAACTTTGCTCGACTCTTAATTTTTTACTATGATACTATAGATATAAAAATTTACAACACTTTTAAAATACATTAAAATTATTTTAACTTAAAAACACTTGATATTAATCAATCTAAACACTCTTAAAAGTAAAGTTTCATATTAAAATTATTTAAATTTACCTAATTTTATTTTCTCTTTTTATTTCCTCACACGTCAGTGCCTATCTATCTACTACCCCTTTCAAAAAAATCAATAAATACTAGTTAACCAAAACCAACAAAGAACCAAAACTTCAATTTGTTCTACCCTATTACTCTTTTCCTCTCAAACACAAAAAAATGATATTGCCAAGGAAAAGTTCTGACTCTCGGCCACCTACTGAAAACAAGAGGTCATCATCATCGCCCAACGATACATCTCCTCCTTCGCAACGTCCAAAGGTTCGCACAAATTAACTTTCATACATTTTTATTCTTTAGTGTTTTTGTGAACGGTTGATTTATATATATATGAATTGGTGTCAACTGATTTTTTTAGGCAAATGATGAAAATATGGATTCATTTGAAAAATCAATAACGTCGCCGGAGAAAGCGAAGTATTTAGTCTCGACTGATTCATCAAAATTCGGCGGCAACAATTCAATCGAGAAAGTTGATGTTGCGATTGTCGGAAAAATAATTATGATCATTGGAAAAGCTACAACACCTGTCATGGAAGGCAAGCGTTTTTTTACTCAATTCATCCATATAATTTACTTATCTGTATAAATGCATGTGTGAACGTTAGATTGTCTTTAGTAGCTGTTGATTCAATGTTCATTTATTTTTATTAATTATTTTAATTTAAAATCAGGTGTTTATAAGTATTTTTTTAACTAATCTAGACATTTTAAAATTGTTTAAAAAATACTTTTATTTTAAAACTAGCATACTTTTGATTTATGATTTATAAGCTAAAAATATATATGTTTAAAATTTTTAAATATAAATTTTGATTTGTTTTATCATCTTACATAAAAATTAAATATTTATATGCTTTTTTCTTTATTTATCCAAACAGTCTATGTTTGTTTTAAAATTATTTTAACTTAAAAGTACTACAAATTAATCGATCTAAAATAACCTCTCAAGTCTATTTTAATATATTAAAAGAAAATTAGGAAATAAACAATAAATTGACGCGAACAAATAAAAATGTGTAAATGTAAGCATGTAGTTTATTTATCTATTTTTTTTTTTTAGAAGTTCACTGTTTTTTCTCTCTCTTATATACTAATATTATAATGCACGTGTCACTCAGGTACTGAAACGAAGAAACCTTGGTGCAGACTTATATCAGAATTTTCACAGGTTTTTTATTAGTAGTATTTATTATGTATATGTTTTAGATTTTGATTAATTTGAATTCACATTTTTAGAATTTTATCGGAGAGAAAATGTATCAAAGATATTTTCATAGTAAGTACTTGAACTTGAAATCTCAAATTAAGGAAGAAATAATTTTATCTAATGCACCACATTCTTAGTTCTTTTAACTATTTTTGTTGTTGAATTTTGTTTTATACACTGTGAACACACCACAAAACTTTTGTTTAATATCTAACTGAATGTGAATACATTGCAGAATTCAATTGTTGAGATTTTTGAGCCACGTTTCATGGCTGATGCGGGCAAAAACCTTTCTGAAAATGCAATGGAGTGTGTAATAAGACGTAAAGTGGTAGTATTCCAATTTCGATTCTCTTCTCTATTACGCTGTTCAAATATTTTGGTGATGTAAAGACAAAAATATATTAGAAAACTTAAATTTTTGAATAGTAATAAATTAAAGTATATTTTCTTAGAGAACTTTTTTTTTAAGATGCAAAGTTGATGATATATTGTTAAAAAGTTATTTGGAGATGTAAAACTGTGTCTTAATTTTTGTATAATTTTTTTTCTCTTATAATAAATAAAAATTTCCAGCACAATTTAAAACGTAAAGAAGAATTTTGAAGTTATAGCATCAAATTAGCTCTCCGTACACTTTTATTTTATTTTTAATACAATATTTTTAATAATTTTATTATTGCTACCCTCAAAATTTGTGGGCCATAAACGCCCTTCGGCTTTACCTTCCTCACTAAATGTTGATTAGCTCAACAGTTAGGGCCATCGGAGAATTGAATTTGTAAAGCTACCGGAAAGTTGAACAAACTTCTTCCTGAGAGGTTACCGGAGATGTAATTAGTTGGCATTTGTTTGATTGTTTTGTGAGATGGGGTGAAATTTATATTGTATAGTACAGTATGATTGATCATTATTTGTGTAAATTAACAGTACCAAAACAACTGGGTTGCTATTATTGAGAGGAAGGCAAGCAGAGAATCTGTGCAAGTCAATGGGCATAGACATGATAGGAATACCAGTGGCCTTCTCAATTCTGGCGATGAGATCGTCTCCGGTCCATGGGGAAAATATGATCCATGTGATAACTCCATGAATGAAGATTGAGAGCTTAGTGTACTACAGAGAGAAAAGAGAAAGTAGAAAGCATATCATTTATCTCAATTGAAATTTCTGTTACATTGCATTCTCTTGTATGTGTATTGCATTCACTAATCACCTATATATACACATTGGGATTCTAACACACTTCCCAACTGAATATAAGTCCTTGCTAACTGAATATTGGAATGTGGACCTTATTAACTCATACCATATAGCTTGTAACCACCTACACCAATCAACAACATGATATAACTAAAGAAAGTATTTGTTAACAGATGTTGGAGGAAAAAAGGTTGACCGAGGAATCAATACATGCTTCAACATCATCAGGGATGTCTTCCATACCTTCTGTATTTACGGAAAAGATTCAGGCAACAATGATTGATGGAAAAGATATAGAAGTGTCATTTGATGAGCTCCCTTATTACTTAAGGTATGCCTCAAGACCACATAGCATAATCCAATTACCCTGTGCTTTTTGCTTGTGATTTGATCTTTTGTTCTTGATGCTTGTAGCTATCCCCTAGTATGTAGCTATGTAATTTAAATAAACCTTAGTTTTGGTGAAGATGTCTATATCTGTGAATTTGCAGTGAGACCACAAAAGCTATGCTGATTGCTGATACATATATACACCTTAAGCATAGAGAGCAACTTAAATATGTCTCTGAGCTTCCTGCGGTCAACTCAAGAATTTTGCTTTCTGGTCCAGCAGGTTCGTTGCTTTCTCAGTAATTATTTAAATTATTTTGTCTCTTGTAATTATTTTTGATTTCTCTCACCAAGTGCTTGGTAGATATTAATCTATGCGTACTGACCAGTTCTGCTTTTGTTTTCAAGGAACTGAAATATATCAGGAGATGCTGGTGAAGGCACTTGCTCGTTATTATGGAGCTAAATTGTTCATTTTTGATAGTGATGCTTTTTTGAATGTAAGAACAAATTACTCATTATGTTATCGACGAACATTGCAAAATTACACCTTAATTTTTTATCCGCTCTTGATCCCCTTGAAGTACTACTAGTAGTCACCTTGCGATTAAGACCTTGTTTCATATTTCTGTAAGAGTGGTCTTTGGTTATTTGCTGCTCTTTTGAGTTATAAAGGGAAAAGACCTGTGAAGGTGCTATAGACATATTGGGATGTAAGGAGAGTAGTCACATGCAGCTTGTGAAAGCTTCTTTTCATGTTGTGTGTGTGTGTGTGTGTTTTGTGGGGTTGGGTTGCGGTTGGACTATTAAAAACTTCATGTCAGTTTCTGGACTTGTTATTCTCTTGATCAGCTGCAAATCATTAATATATTTCCATATCATTCAGGGGCTATCTTTGAAGGAAGCTGAGCCAATGAAAGAGGAATGTTGTGCACTCAAATCCGGGGCATCAAATGTATTTAGGATAGGTATTGTCTGCTCTTTGGTTATTAAGGAATTATATCTTTCTTCTTCAGCTTTTTCTTTTTTACTAATAACTGATGTTGAAGATGTTTAGGTGATAGAGTCAAATATATTGGCTCTGCTCCTGGTGCACTGCACTTGAGTCCCAATACCAACTCATTTGTACTCAAAATGATCTTTATCTTCTTATATTTTAACAAATTTCTGATGTTATATTTTGATGGTCTGTTTGTAATCTTTTCTCAATGCCATCAATGAAACTATTTTATCCAAAAAAAAAGAAGAATCATTCTTGATGGACATGAAAGTAACTATATGGTTTAAGGATAATCAGCGTGAGAGAGGAGCATTTGTTTACTTCTTTTTGTATTTGTTTTATATATAAAGTGAAGACGCTTTTGCTTTTCTGCATTTTCTAGAAAGTGATTTGTTCTTTATCTCCTGTACCACATTTTGTTCTGCAACTGCTCATTCTATGTTTTAGTACAATCTGAGGCTTTAACCTTCTCTGTATAGTTCCATTGTTCCAGGAGTGTAAAAGTTGGGTCTACAGGGAGGGTTGCATTGTCTTTCAACGATAATCTATTCGCAAAAGTTGGTGTAAGATTTGATAAACCCTTCATATATGGCATCGACTTAGGTGGTCTTTGTGATGATTCTCATGGATACTTCTGCAAAGGTACTTTTGGAACACATTTAACTATTTTCCTTTAGTTTATTAAGTTAAACATTCTTAAGTTTGCAGTCTTAATTTTGAACAGTGCAATGTGGAATTTCTGTTCCTTCCTTTCTGGGTTAAACTTTACTCTTTACATTTCATTATACTTTTTCAGGTTGTATTCAATGAGAGCCTGAAGTCGCCATTCATTTTGTTCATGAAAGATGCTGACAAAGTAATGGCAGGAAACTCAAAATTATCTTCAACATTCATAAGTCGGCTTGAGAAGCTTCCTGATAATGTAATTACTATTGGTTCACACGCTCATACAGATAATCATAAGGATAAGGTACTATTTGAGATCATATTGCCCACGAATATATGCATGTAATTATATTTATTCCTGTTATATAATGTGTATACAGTGTATTGAAAGGCCTGCTATGAAAATTTATTGTGGATTATATTTCTTGGCTATAGTAGTTATTGGTGCCAAAATCTTGTTAGACTGAGGCTTGATCAAGAGAATGAGAGGTGATTCCTATTACAACAAAAAGTTTAAAAGACCGTCTTCGAAGCACAAAAGAGACATTAGTCCTGCTATATATAAATGCATGCAAGCACATGCAACATACACACACTACACAGTGCGGCACACTCTCTCTTTCGTGTGTGTATATATATATATACATAAACATGGCCTCAACGGCCGTATACAAGAGATGTACCGAAAAGTAGAAAATTTACAAAATGATATGATTCTCTACAGACTCCACCCAATCATCTATTCAACTAGAAATTTTCTGAGTGCACCAAAAGAAAATAAGAGAACAAAGACTACTACACCTTCAAAAGCTCTCTTGTTTCTCTCTCTCTCCAAACAACCCACATTAGCGCTAGTGGAATCGTATTCCAATCCCTTCATCTTCTCTTTCTTATGCTTTTCCAACTGAACATCCACTCTCTCACATTGTTTGACATTGCCTAAGATGTGTGAAACCACCCAAGCATATCCCTATATATACATAAACATGGTCTCAATGGCCGTATACAAGAGATATACCGAAAAGTAGAGAATTTACAAAATGATATGATTCTCTATAAACTCCACCCAATCATCTATTCAACAAGAAACTTTCTGAGTGCACCAAAAGAAAATAAGAGAGCAAATACTACTACACCTTCAAAAGCTCTCATGTTTCTCTCTCTCCAAACAACCGACATTAGCGCTAGTGGAATCGTATTCCAATCCCTTCATCTTCTCTTTCTTATGCTTTTCCAACTGAACATCAACTCTCTCACATTGTTTGACATTGCCTAAGATGTGTGAAACCACCCAAGCATATCCCTATATATACATACACATGGTCTCAATGGCCGTATACAAGAGATATACCGAAAAGTAGAGAATTTACAAAATGATATGATTCTCTATAAACTCCACCCAATCATCTATTCAACAAGAAACTTTCTGAGTGCCCCAAAAGAAAATAAGAGAACAAATACTACTACACCTTCAAAAGCTCTCATGTTTCTCTCTCTCCAAACAACCGACATTAGCGCTAGTGGAATCGTATTCCAATCCCTTCATCTTCTCTTTCTTATGCTTTTCCAACTGAACATCAACTCTCTCACATTGTTTGACATTGCCTAAGATGTGTGAAACCACCCAAGCATATCCCTATATATACATAAACATGGTCTCAATGGCCGTATACAAGAGATGTACCGAAAAGTAGAGAATTTACAAAATGATATGATTCTCTACAAACTCCACCCAATCATCTATTCAACAAGAAACTTTCTGAGTGCACCAAAAGAAAATAAGAGAACAAATCCTACTACACCTTCAAAAGCTCTCATGTTTCTCTCTCTCCAAACAACCGACATTAGCGCTAGTGGAATCGTATTCCAATCCCTTCATCTTCTCCTTCTCATGCTCTTCCAATTGAACTTCAACTCTCTCACAGGGTTTGACATTGTCTAAGAAGTGCGAAACCACCCAAGCATATCCCACCATAACATCATAATCAATCAAAAATCCTACTTTTTGGAAAATTTAGAATTTGAAATCAGGATTCAAAATGCCTTTAAAAGGGAAAGATGCATTATCTTGTAACAGACTAAAAAGGATAGTAAGGTGAATAAATTGAAAGGAGGCCAAATATTCTATAAATAGATTCAAGCACAATGTTTTTTAAAATGCCTAAATGCAGCAAAAGATAGTGAAT
Organism: Solanum lycopersicoides; assembly: GCA_022817965.1. Lineage (NCBI taxonomy): Eukaryota > Viridiplantae > Streptophyta > Magnoliopsida > Solanales > Solanaceae > Solanum > Solanum lycopersicoides. The sequence goes on from JAJJBR010001247.1 coordinate 13,096, forward strand.
CATGTAATTGTGATGTATGTGGTAAATAATTAGTACTCTATCTTGAATACCATACTGAATGATCAAATGGTGTTTGATTGTTCTGGTTGCTTATGGTAATTCTGCCCATAATAGCCAACCCAACCATATACATATGGACTGACAATACTAAACCATAAATATAGTTGGCGTCTTGACGAAGTCATGCATTAATTTTTGAGAAAATGCTATAACTGAACTTCTAGAGATAGGAATAAGAAATTAGAAATTTAGTGTAAGATATTTGCCACAGAAAACTTTAGGTTACATCTTTCCATTCAAATCAGAAATTTGAAATGAACTTTGAACTTAATTGGCATCATTTTTGCTTCATATTTATGCTTAGTCATAGTTTTTCCATCTTTTTCAAATTTCAAATAATTATTGTTTATGTTTATCACTTGAAGGTGCAAAGAAGGTTGTTGGATGGGCATTGAGCCATCACTTGATGCAGAACACTCAAGCGGATCCTAACGTGAAACTTGTTTTGTCTCCTGAGAGGTAATGGGTATAGCAGCAGCTGATACTCCTATACATGGTTCGTTTGACTGTCATAATATTTGAATTGAACAACTGTGGGAATCTTTTGCTATTTAACAGCATTCAGTATGGGTTGGAAATTTTACAAGCTAAGCAAAATAACACCAAGAGCTTGAAGAAGTCACTTAAGGTGATTATAACATCCCTTATATGATGCTTTGCTAAATTTGTTTGTTAGTAAAAGATACGTAGTGATAGTGGAGTTATTTAATTATGAACTCATAAACAAATTTGTGTCCAAACCCAGGATGTTGCGACAGAAAATGAATTTGAGAACAGGATTCTGGATGATGTTATCCTGCGCGGTGATATTGGGGTGACATTTGATGATATTGGTGCACTTGAAAATGTCAAAGGATACAATAAAAGAATTGGTCATGCTTTCCTTACAAAGACCTGAACCTTTTTGCAAGAGTCAACTAACCAAGGTTTACATCAACATTTTGTCCGTAGTTTGCTTATCTAATTGTATTAGCTTGTTGAATGTTTATTGCTGATTTTCTGAAGTCCCCCGAAGAAGATACATTAAAACTTTATCTCTTGATGTCAAAATTTCCTTTTAATGTGTGTCTCCTCTTGTGCTTTTACGTTTCTTCTAAGCGTCATTTGGCGGTTTGACAAGAAGTTTGTGTTTGATGAGAAACTTGCTTCAACTTTTGTTTCTCCTTTTTGGACTTGAATCTTCAAGCATCATGTTGAGATTTGTGGTTACTTAAGAAAATCGTCGCTCTATTCTTTCGCAGCCATGCAAGGGAATACTTTTGTTTGGTCCCCCTGGAACTGGGAAAACCATGCTGGCAAAAGCTGTTGCCACCGAAGCGGGTGCAAATTTTATCAATATTTCAATGTCAAGTATCACTTCAAAGGTTTGTTTCACTTGGAGCTTATTTGTGCTCTATCGAGTATAGATGATGTTGTTAATAGTGCTTCTTCGCATTATGACAGTCTAAATTGTCTTCTTTCTCATGCTGCAGTTGTTTGGTGAGGGTGAGAAATATGTAAAAGCTGTCTTCTCGCTGGCTAGTAAAATTGCTCCCTGTGTTGTTTTTGTTGATGAAGTATGCTTCCTTAAACATTAGCATATTTCTTTATCCTTTCCTGCTTTAAAATTTTATACTTTTGCTGATCCCTTTTTTCTCCTATTTGTTTATGCTGCCTTCCCAAGGTTGATAGTTTGCTGGGACTGTTGCGGAAGCCGAATATATAGAGAGTGATGGAATCACAACTGCTATATCTAAATGTAGCTAATAAATAGTAAATGAGACAACAACAAAAGGAACACCAAGAATTAACGAGGTTCGGCAAACTTATGTTTTCTTTTGCCTAGTCCTCAGACACAACCAACCAATATTTATTTCACTCCAAAAGAGTACAAGTGAAATAATACAAGAGAGAAAGAAGAACAAATGCCTTAGGAGATGAGAAGGCAAGTGAGAGGTGTATTACAAATGAATTAGGAGCTACCTATTTATAGGAGTGAATTCTTCCTATTGATGTCATCCATGACATCAAAATATGTCAAAAATGTCAAGATTTACCTTGTGAAACCAATTTATGGTTCACCTAAATTTCACATACAAAAGATGCTATTTTGACTTTTCTACCAATGAAGAATTATCCTCCTAACTACCATATCTTCTCATTAATTCATTTTTGAATTTTGTCAAATTTAACAGGGACGAAGGGAAAATCCAGGAGAACATGAGGTGGCGCGTAAAATAAAAAATGAATTCATGGTGAATTGGGATGGATTGCGCACGAAGGATTCCGAACGAGTTATGATACTTGCAGCAACAAACAGGCCATTTGACCTCTATGAGGCTGTGATAAGGCGTCTGCCCCGTAGGTAAAAGGGGCACGACTAATTTGCAGATATGATTTAAGTTGAGTTTCATATATCACTTCATTAATACCCTTTTCATGTCTTTTCTGTATAGGTTGATGGTCAAGTTACCAGATGCTCCAAACAGAGCAATAATTCTCAAAGTGATACTCGCAAAAGAGGACTTGGCTCAGGAGGTTGATCTGAATTTAATTGCAAGTATGACAAAAGGATATTCAGGTAGTGACCTTAAGGTGTCTTTGCTAATCACGTTTGCTTAAATAAACGACTAGTCATGTTTCATCATTCTGAAGTTTGAAGACGCTTTGTTTTCTAATTTAACTCCTTTGTTATGTAGAATCTCTGTGTAACAGCTGCATATCGACCCATCAAAGAGATCGTAGAAAAGGAAAAGAAGGTATAGCTTTCCTTTGTTTGATGTTTGTTCATTGATTGCTTAACTGAGACAGAAAATATATTGTTGGTCTATTCCACTTTTGATGTTTGTTCTTCGCGGTTCTCTTATAGATGTCTATTCCACTTTTGATGGTCTTTAGAGGAATCTTTGGTGCTTTTGGTTATCCTGCTTTCTTTCAAAAATCATGGAGCTAATACTCTAACAACTTGGATTTGCCAAAGAAAAAAGGCAGTCTTGTGCACGAAAATCCACCTTCACACATGGTGCAGGAAAGGACTGCACCCCGTTGTAATGTAGCCACCTTGCGTCAAGTGAGCTCCCTGTTTTCCACTGTTGAGGTGGAGCATTCAAACCCCATAAAGTAGCATATCATCCATTTCTCCTTTCCAAACTGGTTAATTTCACTTTTCTGTTCATCTGATTTGAGTTATTCCAACAAGTTGCGAGTATGATTTAGAAGGAAATTTAGGAGGCCCTTGTGTGTATGTGTGTGTGCCTCCTTAATAAACTTGCTAAAACTGGTATCTAATGCTTATAATTGATCATAGGAACATGCTGCCGCTAGTGCAGATGGTCGACCACCTCCAGCACTATACAGCAGTGCAGACATACGACCACTGAATATGGACGACTTTAGATATTCTCATCAGCAGGTGAATTGAAAATTTCTGGCAGTGTCTTTTAACTTTCTAAATTATTCAACTGCATTAGCATGCTGATTTGGAGTGCGATTGACTGTTCCTATAGGTTTGCGCAAGTGTTTCATCTGAATCCGATAATATGACTAAGCTTCTTGAGTGGAATGATCTGCATGGAGAAGGGGGCTCTCGAAAGAAGCAGTCCTTTAGTTACTTCATTTAGACCGTCTCTGTGTGTAGGTAGATTTTATCTTCCTCCTATTTTGATTACCTATGGGGCAAGGTCAGTTGCCTGTCCTTTTGGGTTGCTGTGAACCTTGGCTGTTTGTACAATCAGTTTTGACATGTTACAATGGTGGAGTAGACTTGTAAAAATAGTTAGTTTATCTGCCTTCGTTTTGCTCACAACTTGCAGAGGGTGTTCAGTTCCTGTCATAAAGGTTTGTTGTGGATACACATTTTAATTCATTAAATACTTGATCCAATTGATTTTTTCATAAACGTATTGAACACATCTGTAACAAACCGAAATCCTCGCTATATTAATAACAACTAAAACACGATTACAACCTTACGATTGTATTTGCAATAATCAAACTACCGACTTACAATGAAAATATTAAAATAACAAGTAATTAAAGATAGAAGAAGATTGAAGATGAGAAGTAGAAGTCAAAGAAAGGGAATGAGAGGACTAGACATTTTTTCTCAACAATTTGCATAATCCCTAAATCACATATCCTGCCTTTTTTATAGAACCGCTTCATGCCCATAACTTCACCCGGATTCCAAATTAACCTGGCCCTATTGTTCGTTCTCGACCTAATAGCTCTTGTCAGCCTTGTCAGCCCAATAACAACTTGTATGACATTAGGTTCATAACAACATCAATCTTTGACACAAAATTATTCACTGGTACAAATCGGTCATATGTATAATTATCGATCAGCTATATTTTTAAAAAAAAATAAGTTGTATTTAATATCAACAAAGTTGTTTATTAGAGAAGTTTATATAACACATATTCAAAGGCGCATGAGAGAACATATTCAAGACGCACGAGAGAACATATAAGGCGCGTATAATACACATATGTGGATCCATATATGAGGTTGGAGGTGCCACCACACTCGAACACTTTCATTGTAATTTGTATAATTTACATAAATCTTTTAGTGTAAAGAGTAAATTATATTTTTTATCTATTTTTTTTAATTACAATAATCCCTTAAAATTATATCTTTCGAATACATTAAAGAGTATCTCACATACAATATAACATTAATCGGATACATAATATGTAGCTCAGATACATTAAAAATTAGATCGGCTACATAATATGTAGCTGGGATACATTAAAAACTAGATCGGATACATAATATATAGCTCGGCTACATTATAAAATAAATCGAATATATATTATGTAGCTCGAATACATTAAATATTGACTCGAATACAATAATATGTAGCTCAGATACATTAAATACATTAGGGGATATTGAAAATAAAGAAACATAAAACTTGTATTTCAATAATTTTTTCTAATAAAAAAAATTGATAATTTAAATTTCATTTTCACTTAGTATTAATTTTAGGCATGTTGTGTGCGTAATTCTTTAACAATTAGTACTAAAAATATTTAATGTCAATAAAAATATACTTAAATAGTAAAAAAGTCTAAAAAGTATTTACTTATTAAAAATGACAGATAATAGAGCAACTTTCATATATACCAAACATAAATTTTATGTTTGCTATGGACATTTTCATTTGTATAATTCGCTCAATACATCCAATTTTATATAAATTATTTTATTTTATATAAATTCATTTATACATTATAATTTGTATAATAAGATCTGTATATATTTATAAGTGTATAGGACGAAAATATATGTATTTTTATTTGTATATACATTTTTCTTTGCTTTAACAAAAACAAATGTGATTTATATATTTTATACATTTGTATACCGAATGGATAATTGTATACCGAAAATGCTATTTGTATACAAAATCAGATGGCAAAAATGGGACATTTGCTACGAATAACAAATAAAATAAAGGGATAATTGTATATAATAGCAAACTAATAACCTAAAATAAATGGAGTAGCTACCGTTTGATTTAATTGTGCTCCATAGCAAACGATTGCCAAAGTTTGCCAGTCGCCTCTCTCCCAAAAATCTCGCTCGCCACTCTCTCATTCTCGCTCACCACTCTCCCTCTACTCGCCTCTCTCGCTTTATACACAGAAGTGTATAAATTGTGTTTTTATTTTTTATAAAGCGAGAGAAAATTGTATATATACATGCAAAAACATATATCTTCGTGGTATACACTTAATTATACAATTTACAAATATTTTATTTCGATTCAATTGTAGACAAATGCAAATTTATACAAATATTGCAGCGAAAAAGGCCAAAGAATTATACTATTGCAGTGAAATACAATTTTCTCTCGCTTTATACAACATAAGTGTATAAATTATGTTTCTGTTTTTGTATAAAGCGAGAGAAAAAAATATATCTTCTTCCTATACACTTATAATTATACAATACACAAATATTTTACTTCGATTCAATTGTATGCAAAGCAAATTTTATACAGATATTGTAGCGAAATAGGCAGTGAATTATACAATTGAGCATTATACAATTGCAGTGAAATAGGCCAACTAATTATACAATTGCAAAGAAATAGGTCAGCGAATTATACAATTTAGGCCAGTGAATCATACAATTGTATATGTATAGCGAGGCCAGCAAATTATACAATTTAAGCCAGTAAATTATACAATTGTATATGTATATATATAGTTATATGTTTGCTATGGAGCGCAATTATGCAAACTTTACTATAGCATACAAACAGTGGCGGATCCAGAAATTTACAACTATGGGTGCTTACTATTTCAACTTATATCAACCAAAGAGCATAACTGCGAGCTAAAATTCATCAAAATAGGTGTTAGTTTTTCAATGCAATAGACAATCGAAATACTTCGATTGGTTCAACAAAAAAAGGAGGAGAAACAATTCACTTTCACATACAATTGTAGTTACCAAAAAGGCAAACCAACGGAAGGAAGACTCTTTCTCTTTTAAATTGGAAAACTGAAATAAAGGCGCTAGAACACATTTTTTTCCTTTCCTTTATTTTTCCTAATTAGACTGATGAGAAGAAAAAGTTAATAGTAATGGAAGATCATGACTGTTTATTTTTTTTGGAGATTAAGTTACATAATAGAAATGAGAAGTAAACGATTCAAGATTTTAAGATCGAGATTACTTTTTAAGTTATCGATCATAAATATAAATGTATAAATGTAATACTTGTCAAAAGAAAAATAAATATATTTATATAAGATAGCCAAAAAAATCAAAAAGAAAAATAATTTTCAAAAAAGAATTTTGTTTTAGAAAAATTAGAATAGGACAATTCGTGAAAGGGGAAAAAAAGATAGAAAGAAAAGAGTTGATTTTAAAATAAAAAGAATGTAATTACAGGGAATTGAATCTGGGCATTTTTTAATCAATATA